>JARYMX010000358.1:0-30610 GCA_030169165.1 Centaurea solstitialis | reverse complement strand
TTTAAACAAACCCAAGATATGTTAAAATAATCCCAAACTTCAAAATCTCTTGCAAGAAACTCTTGTCATACCCTTTTAAATTTTTTATTGAATTTAAAAACCCATTAAAAAGTATCTAAAAAACTTTTAAAATCTCCCCCTTTTTGATGAAATTTAAATAATCATCAAAACATAGAAATGTATGATCAGAACAACTGGGTTTCGTAAAGTTTCCAACATTGAACAAACTACCATAATATAAAAAAAACCATCCACACAAAAAATCTCCCCTTTTTACCCCCCAGAACCCCTTTTTACTCCAAAAAAAATTTCCCGTAAATTTCCTTTTTGTAACAATTTTTTAAAAATTTTAAATTAAAGGGGGAAAATCCTAAAAAAAACAAATAAACCATTTGGAATCCCTTTTAAACACAAACAACTCATACAACAAATGCACTATTTTAAAGAGCTTTAGTGAGGGATCATTTCCCCGGGGCCTTCCGTTAAATTCATCGCAAACACTAAAATATTCCTATAACGTTCCGAAAAAAAAACAAATTCCTTGTGTGTAGTTGTGATGAAAGAAAATACCATCAAGTGCTTTCAAAGGGCTCAAATTTAAAAAATTTTCACGATTTTGATGTGTAGAAATAATTTCAAGGCAGGGCACTTCCTTCTGTTTCAATTCGATTTTCCAAATGAAAACCTGATAATTTGTGCTGCGTCCCCGGATAAAAAGAAACATCTCCTTTTAAGAAAGGGAAAAAGTAGCTAAGGGGGAAAAACGAGAGTCGGCATTGGGGTTTGCCTTATTTCAATATCGGTCACCAAAGAATTTGAACCAATAGATTAGTGGTTTCCCGGGTTAGAAATGGTTTGGGCAGAGTTTAAATTTTTTTTAACTCTGGTCTCAACCCCCCTGTGACAACCGACAAAATTTTGGCTCCCATTGCGGGCCCAAAAACACTCAGTAGCGCTCCATAGGGAAAAAGGGGATTTTTTTAAGTTACTAAAATAACTAGGTTTGTTTTTGCAAAAAGTTAGGGTTTAAAAACCTAAAAGTTTTCCCAAAAAACTGCCCGAAAAAGCCCGAAACCCCCCGAAATCACCCATAAACCTAAAATGCCAAAATTAAATAAAATTTTTTGGAAAATTTTAAGGGGTTTTAATTTTAAAAAAATGTGTAAAGTAACCTAGATAACCTAAAACCACCTTCGAAAATCGGAATTTGCTAAAAACGCAAAACCCCTTACCGCCCCCCCCCCCTCGAACAAACAGTGTAAATGTATACTGTTTTAAAAAAAAAAAAAAAAAAAAATATAAAGAAAGATTTGGGGGGGCCCCCTTGGGCCGGGCCCCCCCCTCCTCCTCCAATCATCTTTTTTCTTCTTTTTTTCTCTCATTTAAATACCATCCCCATCCATTTTCCCAAACAAACTCATTTTCACTTTTCAAATCTTCATCTCTCCTTTTTAATTCTCTCTACTCCTCTCTAAAACTCACCAAGAAAAAATATTGAACCCGATTTTTTAAAAATTTTTAAAAACCCCATTTTTGGGTAAAGATTAATTTTTCCTCAAAGGTAAACAAAGTTAGGGTGTTTCCACTTCGATTTTCCCCAAATCATTTTGAGTTTTTCTTTTTTCTTTTTCAAGGGTTTTTTAAACCCCTTTTTTTATTCAAAAAGAAACTTTGTTTTGGGGAAAAAGATTTAACCTTAGGAAAAAGTTTTTTAAAAAATCTATAAGGTGAAAATCAATGATTTTCCCCCCTAAGAACACAAGAAATGAATCAAAAATCGTTTTAAAGATGGGTTTTTTAAACCCCCAAACTTGTGCTAAACTTCATCAATAGTTCTTTCTTTGGGTTTTGGGTTGGGATGAGACATATTTTAAATTATATTACTTTTGAATAATCTGAGTTATGGGGGAAAAAGCAAGAAAAACCCCCCAAATGGGATATTTTTTTTTTTTTTTGGGATATTTTTTTTGGGGGTTAAAATTTGGGCAGATTCTTCAAAATTTTTCAGGGGCTTTACACACCCAAAAAGGGGTTTTTAACTTATTTCTTCATGAAAAATTTTTTTGGGGGAAAAAATTTTAATTTTTAGGGGTTTAAACCCCCCCTAATGGGGCAAAAACCCAAGATTTAACCCAAACCACCATAAAACAATTTTTTTTCAACAGTGTTTTGGCAAAAAATTTGGCCAAATTTAAGCAATCCACCTTCGTTTTACCCTAACAATTTGTCCCTACCTGAACCTACCCCATTTTTATTCCTACCCCCCCCCCCCTGAACCTCCCGCACCTAAAACCGGGGGAACAACTCAGAAGACGTTACGGCAACCTTTGGGAAAAGGGGGGTTTGGGCCCCAAAAAAAAAACCCTTTGGGGGTTTTTTAATTTTTGCAAGAATCTTTCCCATTTTCCTTTTGGGGGGGGGGATTTTTGTTTCGCCCCTTTAATATTATTTATGGCACAAGGGGGAAAAATTTCCAAAACCTTTGAAAAAAACACTCCCCCGGCGGACTGAAAAATGTCGAAGCGGGGGGGGCCTCAAAAGATAAGAAAATTTCGGGGGCCCATGTTTTTTAAGTCGCCCCCAAAAATTGGGCTTTTCTTTTGGGGAAAAAATTTGTCCCCCCCCAAAGTTGTAAAAAAAGGGGCTGGAAAGACAAAAAAGGAGGGCCCTGGGGAAATTTTGGACTTGGGCGGACAATTTTGGGGTTTTTATTTAAACTTTTTTGGCAAAAACTGACCCTTTTTCGGTTTTTAAACTCTCGTAAATTTTTGGGAAAGGAAAAAAATTTTAAAAATTTTTTGTATTTTTGGGTTTTTACCCCTTTTTAAACCTTAGTTTGGGTGAGTAAAATATTTTAAAAATTTTTGATGTAATTTAACATCAAATTTTGACCCCTTTCAGAATTTTAAAATTTTTAAATAAAACCAAAACCTTTTTTTTTTAAATCCCCAAAGGGACTTTTCTTCCGATTTTTTTGTAAAGAAATCCCCCAATAAATAAAATAAAAATATTTTCAAAACATTTTTTAAAAAAAGACAATTTTTTTATAAACATACATTTTAAAAATGTTTAAAAAAACCCGTTTTTTTGGGAAGAAACCCCACTTTAGCTGGAAAGGGGAAAAACCCAAAAAGGAGTTGGGGGTTGTTTTTCAACTTGGGGCAACTGTTTACCCCCAAACAAGTCCAGGAAGCGTACCTCCCCTTGTCCCCTAAAAATTCCCAAACCCGGGACCTTTTTCGCAAATAGGAGAAATTAAAGGGAAAAAGGTCAAAATAGTACCCATCGTTGGAAAAAAAAATGGTAATAAAAGGAAAAGAGGGCCCCGTCAGAGGAGCCCCAACTCAAGTAAAGCCCAAATAAAAGTCAAAAGAAATTTGGAGGGAAAAGATATGAGTCAAGGGGGAAAATATATGGACCCCTCATCCAAAATGTAATAGCTAAAAACTGCAATCACCCGGAGCTTTTTTTTATTTAAGGGGGGGGACCCCAAGGACCCAAACCTTTGTCGGTTTTTCACTACTCGTTACTTTAAAAAAAAAAAAGGGGAAAAAAGGGGGAAAAAGGTCCCCGGGAAAAAGGGGGGGAACCCCGGGGAAAAAAAAGGGGTTGCTTTTTAAGGGGTTTCGCAACCCCTTAAACCCCCCTTTAAACTAGGTTTTTTTCACGCTGAAAAAAAGGCTTTTAAGCAGGGAACCAAAGGGAAAAAAGGGTGAACAAAAGCAACGTAAGCAAATCAAAGAGATTTTTAAAGGGTGCAAGGCTCAAAAAAGGGGGCCCCCTTCGCAATTGGAAAAACCAAAAAAGGGGACCCCCCAAAAAATCCAGTATAGTACACTACCGGGAAAATTTTGGGAACCCCTTTGCAAAAGGATTGCGTGGTGTTTTTGGCGCATGTGGGGGAAAAATTTTAAAAAAAGGAAAAGGGAGGGAAACAAAAATTTTTTACTTTCCAGTTTTTTTAAAAAAGGGTATTTCCCGAAGTGTTCCCGGAGGGGTTAAACCCCGGGCTACCCCTGCATAGACAGATTGAGTTTTTCCCTGTTGATTTTAGTTCAAGGGAAAACAACCCTTTCCTTTTTCCCAAAATCGATCTTAGATCCGGGGGGGTAACCCCTCCGATGATAGTTCGAGGGGAAGATTTTTGCCAAGAAAAGCGTTTAGAAATGTTATGGTCATTTCGAAATTTTTGATCATGCCCTTTTTGGGTTTTACGAACGCCCCCCAGCCCGTTTTCAGGGGTTTGTGAAAAAGATATGCGACCCTACCTGGTAAATTTGTGACGTCTTCATAGCGCCCCCCAAATCCACTCGCGAAGTGGAGGAGCCAAAGGGGCAACATCTAAGATTTTATACTGGAGTTGCTCAAAAAACCGGGGGGGGGAGATTTACGCCCAAAAATTTTCTGTTTTGAATTTTGGAAAAAGGTTTAAATGCACTTTTAAGTCATGTGGTGAAATTTAAAAAAGGAATACATGTTGATCCAGCCAAAAAATTGAAAGCTTTTTAAAGTAATGGGAAAAACCCCTTTAAGGCCCACAGAAAATTCGACAGTTTTCGGTTTTGGCAAAGGCCCATTACCCGGGGAAAAAAAATTTCTAATTTTTTCCCCAAAATTTTCACAACCTTTTAAAATTTTAACCGGGGGAAGGACAAGAAGTTTATTTGGGGGAAAAACCAAAAGGAAAAAGGTTTTTAGTTACTTAAGCATTAAAATTGTGCAATGCCCTCCCTTTTTGGGTTTCCTGAAAGGGCCCGATAACATCGGGTTTTGGGGGACTTTGGGGGGGATGCTTCGCATTTTTGGCTTTAGAATTGGGGTGATAATGAAAAAAAAGGAGGTCATTGCTTTTTGCGTCCCAAAACAATTAAAGGTTTTGGGGAAAAGAAAATTTCCCCCACACACTATCTTGAGCTAAAGGGGCTTTGGTGTTTGCATTCAGGTCTGGAGGCAAATTTTTTTTTGGTACAAAGTGCACGATCTTCACCGATCACAAGAGCCCTTAGCACCCTCCTCGATCCGAAGATGTTTTAACTCAAGGCAAAAAAAGATGGTTTTGAGTTACTCAAGGGCTAAAAATTTTGAGATAAAGTATCACCCGGGAAAAGGGAAAAAATGGGGGAGCTGAGGGATGAGCAAAAGGAAAGAAAAAAGGGTTTTAAACCCCCTTTAAGGCACGGGTCAGGGAAAAAGGGGAGTGCCGGGGTTTGAAAAAATCCCCCCAAAAGCTTTTAAACTCAAGGGAAAAAGCATTTGAAAGTAGGGAAAAACCCGAAGAAAGGAACTCTTCACCCGATAAAAAAAATTTGAGTTTTTGAAGGGGGGGAAAGCTAATGGGGGTACGTTTTTTAAGGACAAGATGTGGTCCCAAAGGTCGATCAGTTAAGGTCCCCCCAAACATGGTTTGAAGCTCATTTGCCGAAAAACTCGATACCCCAGTATCTAACAAGATGTACAAAGGACTATAAGGCCTCTGGTGGCCTGGGTTTGAAAAAGGTTTTATAGCTTAGCATGTGAGCAAATGCTTGCCCTGTCCCCCGGGGATAAAGGGTTTTTAGAACCCCCCCAAAAAACCAAATCCAGACTCCTGCAGCAACCGGAAATCCCCGGGGGGGAAAAGGGGGGAAGGGGGGGATACCCCGGGGATTTTTTTGCCCCCAAGTTCCCAAGACAAAAAAGGGGGGTTTCCCGTTTTGGGTAATTGTTGTTTCGATCACAAAAATCTGCGCACTTTTTCCCAAATAAGGGAAACTTACAGCATTGATAGACTCCGAAATTGTATGTCGTGGATAGCCTTTGGGGACATGGTTGCCAATCTTGACCCTCTCCGATAGAAAAACAGCATTTCTTCTTCACGATTCGGGGCCAATAAATTAAACAAAAGGGGATGGGCAAAAGATTAGACCTAAGCCCCCTTTTTATATCGTCCTAAATGGATGGACAGACAGAAAAAAACCCTAAAAACGCTGGAGGGAACAATTATGTGTCCCTGCGTGAGGGGAATTAGGGGAATTTGGGAAAACAAACCTTTCTATCATTGACTGAAATCATACCCAACTTAGTTGGTTAAAAGGGTTGGAGAACGAAAACCCTGCAAAGGCCCGACATCTTTTCAAGAAACGACGGACAAAATTTAAATCAATACAGAAAGGCGGGGAAAAAAGCGGGCCAAATGGATTGTTAAAAGGAGTTTTGCGGGTTAATCGAAAGGAAAGGGGCCTTTTGGGAAATTTCCCAATTTGGTGACAAGGTATTTTTTAAGTATTACCATGGAAAGGATTTTCTAGGGTTTTTTGGGAAAAAAAGGGGAAAAATGAAAATCCTAGATTTTATTGGAACCCCAAATTTAAACTCTTGACCAAGAAGTCAAGCAAAGGGTTAAGGCCCTGTTTTAAAATACCAATTGTCCAAAGGGCTGGTGGAACTCCAAAGTATGGCTGGGGTTACCTGGGGGAAAACGAGGGAAACTTGTTTTAAAAAAAGCAAAATACCCCCCCTGTTTACCCAAATTTAGCCTTCCTAGTTATGGCCCCCAAAAATAAATTTTTTGGGGCGAAATTTCTTTCAACAGGGGGTAAATGTGAAAAACCGACAAAATTTTTTTGGCTCCCTTTCCCGATTAAAGCGGCCTTTAAAATCACTCAAATAGGGGGGGTCTCCATAGGTTAAAAAAGGGGGGAGTTTTATTTAAGTTACCCAAAATTCTAGGGGTTTGTTTGTGGGGGGAAAAAAAAAAAAAAAAAATTAGGGGTTTAAAAAATCCTTTTTTTTAAAAATTCCGAAAAAATGCCCCGGGAAAAAGGGGGCCCGAAAACCCGGGCCCCAAATCACCCGATAAACCTTTTAAAAAAACCCCAAAAATTTAAAATAATTTTTGGAAAATTTAAGTTATAATGTTTTTTTAAAAAATGTGTTTTAAAAAATAACCCAGGGTAACCTTTTAAAACCCCCCTTTTGAAAAATCGGGAATTTTTTTTCCTTAAAAAAAAAGTTTAAAAAAAAAACCGGGGGACCCCGGTGAAAAAAACAGTGTTTTTTTTTAATGTATATGTTTTAAAAAAAAAAAAAAATAAAAAAAATATAAAGAAAGAGGTGGGTGGGCCCCTTGGGGGGGGGCCCCACCTCCCTTTCCCCCTCCCCCTCATTTTCTTCTTCTTTATTTTTCTCATTTTAAAAACCATCAATCTTCATTTTTTCCCCCCACAAAACTCATTTTTTACTTTTCCAAAAATTTTTTCTCTCTCTCTAATTCTCTCTACCCCTCTCTAAAATCAAACCAAAAGAAAACACATATTGAATCCAGATTTTTAAAGGTTTTAACAACCTAATTTTTGATAAAGATTAAGTGTTCATCAAAGGTGCAAAGTTGGATGTTTTTACTTCGAAATTTTTAAAATCATTTGTGGTTTTTCTTCTTCTTTTTCAAGGGGTTTTTAAACCCCTTTTTGATTTTTAAAAAAGGAAAACTTGTGTTTGGGAAAGAAATTTAACCTTAGGGAAAAGTTGTTAAAATCTATGAAGGTGAAAACCCGATTTTCCCCCTAAGAACACCCAAAAAATGGGAAACAAAAAACGTTTTTTGATGATGTTTTTTACCCCCCAAAAATTGGGGCCCAAACTTCCCCTCAATAGTTCATGATGGGTTTTTGGGGGTTTTGAGGCATATTTTTTTTATATTACCTTTTTAAAAAATCTGAGTTATGGGGGTGGAAAAAAGCAAGAAAAAACCCCCCCAAATGGTTGATTTTATTTTTTGTTTTGGGTAGGGGTTTTTTTTGGGGGTTTTTTTTTTTTTTTAAAATGTTGGACCCCCTTCGTCAAAATAGTTTTCAAGTGCTTTACCGCCCCCCCCAAAAAGGGGCCCTTTTTTGAACTTATTTCTTCATGAAAAAATTTTTTGGGATGAATTTTTAAAGGGGTTTTGGGTTCAAACCCCACTGGGGGAAAGGTTTCCAAAAAAAAACCAAAAAATTTGAACCCCCCCCCACCCCTAAAACATTTTTGTGGGGCAAAAAGGGGTTTTTTGGGCAGAAAAATTTGGTCAATTTTAAAAGCATAACCCCCTTGATTAATTTTTCCCAAAATACGATTTTCTTTGATTCTAAACTCAAGTTCCTTTTTGAGGGGGGGTTTGCTTTCCTTTAAAAAATCCCCCAAAATCCTGTCCATTTTTTGAAAGGGGTTTTGGGGGCTTTTAACCCAAAGAGTTTAAATTTGGTGGTGTAGGTGTTTCCCCTTATTGGGAGATTAAAAATTTTCACCACTTTTGGGAAAAAGGGCATATTCCCTCCAAAAAAATCCTTATGACATGAAACTTGTCTCAAAGTTTGGTTTATGTTTTAGCTAGAAAATCTCTTTGGAATTCGTGATAAAGTGGTGTATAGAATTATTTATGAATAAAACAAGGACTAAAGGTATTCTGGAATTTCAGCCCTTACCACTGATTTGTAAAAATGTTTTAAAAATAGTAAAAAATTCTCTAAAAATCATGAAACTTGGTGGGAAAAAGTTCCTAAATCCCTAATTCAGGGGGTAAAAATTTAAAGACTCATATTTAGAGGACCTAAGTTCAAAATGACAATTTTTACAACTCAAAATTTTGACAGATTCTGAAAATTTCTTAAAAGCTCAATTTTATAAAATTTGAACTTCTAAAATGTTTAGAAGACTTTCATTTGTGACAAAATGAATTTTTATTTGGGTTAGGCTATAAAATTTATATAAGGGCATATTATGGATTTCGGTACGATTTTAGTTAAGGACCGTTGGACCTAGGACTTACGTTAAAATTTCGTATTTGATAGGACGACCCTAGTTTGGAGCCGGGATTTAGGTCACGCATCAACTCTTTCAAATCCGCACTAAGCACTCAAGGTGAGTATTCACAGCCCCATTTTTACCGTTTTATACGTTTTGGGGTGAAAAGCATGATATGATTGAATGTATTATGAAAATGTTACGAATTGAACTGTTTCGAAATGAGCAAAATGGGTTTAAATGAATCAAATTGAAATGAAACGTAAGTGAGTTAAATTTGATATGTTAAAGCTTGATATAGTGAGATAAAAGGAAAATATGAATAAGTCCCGAAGACTACTATTAACTCATAACAATGGGCCTAAAATACACGTGGATAGCGCTATTTGGATTGACATACCCACCTAGAACTGACGAGTGATAGGTGCACTGTATTGAACAAAACGTTCTACGCAAGTGGGATTTACTTCCACTCTGGGGTAGATAGGGGCAAAGCATGTCATGAATTGGAAAGGATTGTAGTAACTCACTAATTATCTTGCGATTTACAAATCATCCGGAAATTTACTCACTGTTGGTAGTGAATGAACGGATTCACTCTAACTGTATACGAAACTTTAGCGAAATGAACGGATTTGCTTTAGTTAAATTTTGAAAAGTGTAGTGAATAAAAGATTCACGAAATGTCGTTGCATTTAAAATATTTTTGTGCATATGAAAACCTGTGAACTCACCAACTCTCGTAGTTGACGTTTGTTTTAACATGCTTTTCAGGAAATCAGAAGGTGAATGAGAAAGCTTAGTTTTGAGCACTTGTAGACATCATCAAGACTTAGTATTTTATTTTGTTATGTTTGTAATTTCAAACTTCCGTTGGTTGTAATACAATTTAAATTTTAAAAACTTTGGATATTTTGGAACGAATGGTTGATGTTGTTACCTCTATCGCCTTGAAATCTTAGCTGTCGCACCTCGTGTTTCCGCTTTAGCGGGGTGTTACAACACCCTCCAAATCTTTTAAGCTAACTCACTTCTAACCAATCTCTCTATAATATTTTTCCGCTCAATCACTATGAGAATAACTCGACCACCTGAGTTATCTCCCCCCCTCTTTAATGTAGACCCTCACTCATTTCTCAAGGATAACTTCTTGGGTAGGATTGCCGGTTCTGGAAATCCATAGAAGTTTTGTTAAGCTCACACATCCCATGAAATAAGTTTCCTAAACATGAAAGTATAATGATTCATCGGGTGAATCAATGAGCCAATATGAAACATACTCGAACAAATATATATGAACAATATAGGAGCATAAGAATTTCTTCATACAAGTATATGAAATGAATAACCAAGAATGATGTAGACTTGTTTGAGAAAAAAACTGATTCATCATATGATGTGAGATATAATCTTGAAAAACAGTGGTTCAAACAAAATGAATGAGTATCTATATGAACAAGATATAGATATAGCATTGAAGAATGTATCCAATCAAATAAACGATGAAGTACAAATAGGAGATAGCAAACGAGTGTATTACCACCGAAAATATGGTCATATAGAGACGTGGTAATAACAAGACAAAAGAAGCTAAACGGTGTGTATGAATACTTGAAAAGTATATGACAAGATAATACGCAAGTATTAATCTATAGAAACACACGGTTAGAAAATATCCGTCAACTCATCATGATATGAAAACATTTAAAATCACACTTCTAATTAAAAAAAAACATTTGAGAATCGAGAAGTGAGTGATTTGAACATGTAAAAAACAATTTTCATAGATGAAAGTTGTTCATCTTTGAAATATATAAGTATTAAACCATATTATAACACTCCCCCTAAAAATAATATCTCTTTTATGTACTCCCCCTCAAATGGATAATCAAACATTTACTTAAAATTCTCCCTCAAAGTAAGAATAATACCTTGAAAACCTTTGAAGACCGGGTCTTGAACTGATTTATTCAAGAGCCACTTGCACATTGAAGAACGGGTCCTAAACTGAATGTTTAGAAGCCACTTGTTTGAGGACCGGGTCCTAAATGTCTTATTTAGGAACCACTTGTATATTGAAATCCGGGTCCTAAACTGATATATTTAGGAACCACTTGTTTGCAGAAACTCCCCCTTGAATAATGCATTAAAGATATGGGGACCTGCAAAAAGAAAATCATACAGATTTTGGTATCCACTTGAAAGTGGATCCTCTTTTGTTAAAAGAAGTTGGTTTATAGTTTGGAATACTGTAAGTACCATACCAACTTTCCGACGATTCTTTTCGAACAAAATTATTTGTTCCACAGTAAGAACAACATATTTTCTTTTGAGATAATCTGATTCTTATGATTTACAGAATAAAATGGATCAGATTTAACAAAAGATTTAGCTTTAAAAACAGTGTTCTTTTGAACATTTGTTTGGGAACAAATAACTTTTGTTTATCTACATTTGGTGTAGACCCTTTAACTCTCCAAACAACTTACCTTTCTTTGAATGATTTTTACCTGAACCGTCAATCTGATAATCATAGAAAAGATTAGAAGTACGAATCTAATTCTTTGGAGTGAAACACTGTGTTGAAGAAACATCTGCAGGAAGAGAAACTTGGAGCAGTTTTGAATGAACAAACAGAATCAGCATAATCAACATATGGTGATTGTACTATAACATCGGGACTCTTTGGTTCATTCAAATTAACTTTAAAAACAATATCTTCAAGATCTTTCACCATTGCAGATAAAAGATTCTTTTCTTCAACTGTTTCATCAAGTTTCTTTTTCAGATTAGAACTCATAATCTGTTCTTTCATAATATCAGAAGACAATTTCAGATAAGCTTCGTGTAAGTTTCCTTATTTCCATCTCAAAAACCCTCTTTTCTTCTTCAAAATCATTTTTCTCAACGGTTGGTTTCTTTAGTTCAACAATCAGTTGCTCAAAACCTTTTATCTCACACTTTAAAAGATGTTCTTTTCTTTTAAAAGCACTTCTTTCGTCCGAAAGTTGCACTTCTAAATTAGCAATCGTTTTCCTAAACAGAAACACTCTTTTCTTCAAAAGATTTTCTTTCTTTTTCAAAACCTTTACTCTCTTTCTCAAAATCAAACTCAATCTGTCTATCTCTTTCAACACGGAGAGACTTTTTCTTTAAATCCTTCTTCTTACTCTCAAAAACACTCTTCTTTTTCTCAAAATCTTTTCTTTCATTACAATCTGTCTCTCTAGATCAGAAATCTTCTTTGAAAGCTTATCACTTTTTACTTCAAAAGATTTTCTCTCCTTCTCAAACACCTTTCTCTCTTCTTCAAAAACCTTTCTCTCATCTTGTAACATCTTTTCAAACTTAACCAACTCACTATCTAACACATTGTTCTTGTTGGTACAAGATCGGTACAAGACTCAAGAGAATCAAAAACATTCATTCCATCATAAGAGTTGGAATCATCATCACCATAACAACAATTAAACATAACATGTTGATTCAGAAAAACTCTTTGAAAATCTTGTTTTCTTTTTGCTCATCAAAAACTGATATCTTCAAAGAAATTTTCCCCAAATCTTAGCTTCAAAGCTGTCTTTCTTTCTCAAGTTACTTCTCTCGATGATCACGATTTTCTCAAAATCATTTACTTGGTTTGAAAGTTCTATCACTCTCGAATGAGAAGATATAAAGTTTGTTTTAAAAAAAAAAAAAAAAAAAAAAAAAAAAAAAAAAAAAAAAAAACAACTTTCTTATCTTCATCTAATTCATAAAACTTCCTTTTTCAAACATTCATTTTCTTTTCTCAAAAAAGTTACAAGTTTTAAGTTTTGAGCATTTCCAAAGAAGTTTTAAAAATTTCATCATGCTCATTTTGCAAATCAATTTTCAAACTTGTAATTAACTTCTTTCATTAGAAAGTGACTCTTAAAGGATCAGTTAACTTTAATAAGAAGATCAGCCTTTTCAGCATTTGTTATAGATAAACATTGCTGAAGCTCAGTTATTTGTTTTGACAATTCTGAATTCTCCGATTCTTGTCCTTTTTCAATCTGTATTATCTTCTCTAAATCCACAATCTTCATTTCTAACAAAGATTTGTCAGAACTCAACTTTAGATTTTCCTGGTTTAGCTCAAAGACACGCTGACTGTATGTCATATAATTCTTCCATAATGTATGATAGTCAACTAGCTCCGTCATCTTGACTAATACGAAAATAGAACTTGAAAAAAGATCGAAAATTCAATGAAACTGATAGATTTCTTTGAACTGCTGGAGGTATGCAAATCGGAAAACTTCTTTGATCAAAGCTAAGGTTAGTGACAAAAGTCAAAAAGTCAACTGAAAGTCAAACCGGTGAATAGTGAAATCCCGAGAAAAAAATATTTTTCAAAAATTTGAAAGTTTATTTTGACTGCGAATTGAAAGAATAGTCCAGAAAATCAACCTCTTTGGAAAAACACCAAAATCTCGGAAAAACCGGGGATTTTTCGAGAAAAAATGACTTAAAAATGACTGAACTTTTTCACCGTAGAATCAGATAAGAAGTCTAAAAAAGTTTACGTGAAAAAATGCCCGGGAAAAACGCTTCCCGACTCTTTTAAAAAAACCCCCATTCGGAAAACACTAAATCCGAATCGGATTTTTTTTCAATTTTCCGAATCGGAAAATGATGTTTTCCGAATCGGAAAAGAAAAATTTTGAACAGAGTTCCTAGATAAAATTCGAGTTGGTATTTGGACAATTTCCGAATCGGAAAATGATGTTTTCCGAATCGGAATTTGACTAATACCAAGTCGGAAAATGAGTAAAACTACCTTTGAACACAATTCCGAATCCAAAAAATTTTCCGATTCGGAAAACTTCAAAATTCCGATTCGGAAAAACTTATATTTTCCGATTCGGAATTTATGAATATTCCCAATTCGGAAATTATGAACACAATTCGGAAAAAACGAAGAAAAACCGAGCAGAAGGTAAAAAAAACTAAAAAAATTACTGCTCAAATCACCAAATTTTGACTCTAAATCACTCCTAAACACAGTAAAAACATCATTATTAACCATAAACAATCAAATTCAGATCCAAACAATGATCAAATGAAGAACATCAAAACTCAAATACCTCATTTCAAAAAATATACAAAAAACTCAAGAAATCATACCAAATTTCAGCGAATTTCCAGCTCTGATACCACTTGTTGTTCCAGATTCATTTCTAATCAACATGCAAATAGGTAGAGAATGATTTGAAACCCATATGTCATTGATTCTTGGAGAATTGATTACACACACTAACACACCAAGAACACACACACTTAAGACCTAACTTTCTCTTTCACTCTCTTTACACCATAAAGCACGTATGCATGTTACCTTCCAAAACTAACTCACTTTGGGTATTTATACCCCAACACATAACAACCCTCAAGGTTTACAAGAATTACACAAACTACCCTAATAAAGGAAAACTATTAAAAAGAACTAAAACAATAAAAGTAAACTTTGACTTTGTTGCCCACTTTGACTTTGCCTTTTTCTTCACTTTAAGCACCAACTTGTGATCTCGGATACAATCCGATTTTGCATCCAACACTAAACCTCATCCAGATTTGGTACTTGTGTTTGGTGCTTGGCACTCGAATCTCGTCGGAGTTCTTAGACCGAACCAAGACGCCGGCGACCCGAATCGAACCCCACCGGAGAAGAAGACGGGCGACGGGGAGTTGTTCATCCTTCGACCGGACGTGTGTGTCCTTTTCTTTCTCCTCTAATCTCTTTGTGACCGGAAAACCCCATCATCGACTCTCATCTCGACCGGATCCTCTCTCTCTATCTCGACCGGATCTGTTGTCGTCGCCGGCGACCGGGTCGGAATCTCCCCGGCAACCGGACTGGATCTCTCGCCGGACCGATCTGTCACCGGAGATTAGTTTCATGTAAATCGAAACCGAAGACAGTTAAGGTTTCCTTTTACCGGATCTGATGGAACCCAGACCTCCACCCTTCTCGTTTTTTTTTGTAGACCAAAAAGTTTGCTCGACCGGACCGGACCGGACCAGAGCGTGGCCGGAGACCGGACCGGAAGGTGGCCGGCGACTGGAGGCCGTGTGTGTGTGTGAAGGGACCATATCCTCCGGCGACCGAACGGTGGTCCAAATTCTTGTGACCGGATCTCGTCGTCGGCGTCTAGATCTCTCCGGCGAACGGCAAACGGACCGAATCCAAGTGTCGACCAAGGTTCTTTGTCTTTTCCAGCCTTGGTTGTGTGACCGGAATTCGTCGACTCGACCGGACCGGCCCTTCGTCGACCGTGTTCTTTGTTTTTTTGTTGTTTGTGTGACGTTTCCACCGCTGTCTACCTAAAATTTGTGACGACCGGATCTTCACTCTTCCTGATGACCGTAGATGCTGCCGGACCAGATGTTTTTCCGGTGGCCGGACCGAAGACAAAATAATCTGGTGACCGGACTTGCCAAGATCGGAGTTTGACCGGAGACCATCTGTAAACCTCTCTCTCTTTTGTTGACCGAATCCTTTCTTCAAGACCTTTTACCCCCGTTTCTCAATCACTTAATTTTTTTTAAACTATTCTGATGTTGGGTTTTTGAAGTTACTACTGCTGGTTACCACTGCTGGTTACCACTACTGGTTCCCACTGCGGGTTACCACTGCTAGTTACTACTGCTCGTCCGAGATAAGGAAAGAAGATTACTTGAAGAGAAAGATAGAAAGGATCTTGCTTGAAGATAAAGACAAAGACTTGGAGATAATTATGGAATGAATTCAAGAGATATTTTTTTTTTATGGAATGAAGATATTACCAAGATTCTGAAGATAATGGAGATTTAGAAGATCAATTTATTTTTGGTAATTATCTTTGTAATCAAGTCTTGTATAAATAGATTAGTTATCTAGTCTATGAATAATTAGGAGTGATAGAAAGTTTTAGCCTCAGATTATTCTTGATCCCTACAATAGAGAAGTATTGTACGTTTGTTTGAATTTGTACAATCAAACTGGGGGGTTTGTTTGTAATCATTCAACAGAAAAGCAATTCAATTTCAATTCATTATTGTTTTCTTGTTGCTAAATATTAGGTGTTATTCCGCGACTTCCTTAATAGATCTTGGTTCTTATTCTTTCTTGTTGTTAATTTGATCCTGACAAGTGGTATCAGAGCTATCGGTTTCTAGATCCAAGATTCAACAAGAAAACAATTTGTTCGTGAAGCTTCTCCCCATTCATCAATGAAAACATGGTAAGTACCAACGATGCAGAAATTCCAACTGAGGTACACTCTAAACTTTGCTCTAAAGAATGTCTTAATACTTTTAAGAAGTACAGAGAGAACACCCAAGGGATGTGTGATAAACTGAAAAGACTAGAACAAGACAAAAGAGAGTATATTTTGATTGTAGAAAATTTTGAAGAAAAGATCAAAGCATATCAAGCTACTGAGCTTCAATTTGAATATGATCATAACTATTGGAAGTGGGAAAAGAAAGAGTATGAGAGGAAGTTGACCAAGTATAGAGATGAATTAGAAAAAGTTAAGAGTGAACTGTCTAAAGCCAAAGATAACCTAGAAAAGTTTTCCAAGTCCTCTAAGGCTTTAGATGAACTCCTAAAGCACAGATAAATGATGATCTGAAGAGAGGGATAGGACAACTCCACCACCCTACAACAACAACTACATTCCTCCCACTACTGACTACTTGAAAGGCATGTAGACGAAGAGATGCCTGAAATATCCACAGAACGGATCTCCCAGATGCTGTTGAAAAAGATGAGCCGGAAAGTAAAAGTAAAAAGGTTAAGCCACCAAGAAGAAGAAGAAAGTGCAAAGGAAAACAGTGTTGAAAATCCTTGTACTTGTCAGCAGAAAAAGCCACAAGTCAATGAGAAGATTAGGGGAAATCAAAGAAATTGGAATAACCAGTGGGCTCAAAAACAAGGTATTGATCTAGAAAAATCAATAGGCCAAAGCCTTGTTTTATTTGTGCAAGTTGAATCATTTAGCCAAACACTGTTATTTCAATCTGTTAACCAAAGAGCACACTTTCAAAATTATTTTTCTTACTCTTTTGGTAACAGATTTCAAAGTTTGAACCACATGGCTAAGAATGTGAGACCTTCTCTCAAAAAGAAAAGTTTTTCAAACCTCACATTCAAAATAAGTTTGCTAGATCTGAAAAAGAGTTTTCAAAACAAAAAGGAAGTGAAGAAAGCAAACAGATTTGTCAAAGTTTGGGTGCCAAAAGTAACTAAAACTGTTAGTACTGATACTACAGTTAATGTTGCTAAGCAAACCTCAACCCCCATAATTATGACAAAGTATTCAAGCCATAGAATTCCCAACTCTGTTGATCCAAAAAAACTCAAAATTGAAAGAGTTTACATATGTTGGTGCTAATGGGCAACTCAAAACCGCATCAGCATGGGTACCTCAAAAAGGGAATGATCAAATATCTAAATCTGCAGAAACTGATACGATGAGATCTCGAGTTAAGGGGGAGTTTGAAAGTAAGAAAGAGGTTCAGACAGAAGCAGGAACAGAACCAACAACAATATTAACAAAACCCAAAGAAACTTAACTCCTTGATTTAAGAAGTTAAGTTAGGGGGAGATTGTTGAGTTTTTGAAGTTACTACTGCTGGTTACCACTGCTGGTTACCACTGCTGGTTACCACTGCTGGTTACTCTGCTAGTTACTACTGCTCGTCCGAGATAAGGAAAGAAGATACTTGAAGAGAAAGATAGAAAGGATCTTGCTTGAAGATAAAGACAAAGACTTGGAGATAATTATGGAATGAATTCAAGAGATATATTTTTTTATGGAATGAAGATAATTACCAAGATTTGAAGATAATGGAGATTTAGAAGATCAATTTATTTTTTGTAATTATCTTTGTAATCAAGTCTTGTATAAATAGATTAATTATCTAGTCTATGAATAATTAGGAGTGATAGAAAGTTTTAGCCTCAAGATTATTCTTGATCCCTACAATAGAGAAGTATTGTACGTTTGTTTGAATTTGTACAATCAAATTGGGGCTTTGATTGTAATCATTCAACAGAAAAGCAATTCAATTTCAATTCATTATTGTTTTCTTGTTGCTAAATATTAAGGTGTTATTTCGCGACTTCTTAATAGATCTTAGTTCTTATTCTTTCTTGTTACGAATTGGATCCTGACAAACCTTCTTTTCTTCTTCCTCCGATTCTCGTACACAACACCGTGATCTGGGTGTACGATAGGAAAGTAGAGAGGATATTGATCGATCGCGGGTTTATGTCTAGTCTCGGTCAAAGAATGTTGACTTTTTGTTGGCAACTCTCGATGGCTAGCTGGTAGTCGGTGACCCGTGAAAGATTGATGGTGTGCCGGACTTTACCGTTTCAAAACTTCCAAGCCGTCTGTGTAGTATTCTGGGCAATGGATGGGACCTTGAAGGAACTTGATCGACGTGAGTAAGTCTTCCAGATCCAGATGATCTAGATCGCCTTTAGTGAAAGTGAACTTCTTGAGCTCGTCGTTGAGGGTGCCTCTATTTGTACATGAGGAATCGAATTCAAGGAACAGTGATACCCGAACCGGTAAGGTCTGATGGCTGTCACTTTGACGAATCTTCGCTTGATTTGAGTCCTGCCGTTTGCTTCCCAGTTCTGACCTCTTTGATGGATGTAGGCATTTCTTCGTCGTCGCTTCTTCATGTGAGAAATCCCGAAATTACCTTCCAGGACCACTTGTGGACCTTTCCTGTTGGAATATTCTGGGGAACGTTTCCTTGAAGAAGGGTCTGAAAATGATGGTGTGGGTTCCAGTGGAGCTGGATTGCTCTAGGGTTCGGTGAGACTGGAATGTCTGAAGTGGATTGAGGGTTTTGTTGGGGGATTTGTACATTGGGAGGAACACATCGTACCCGGTCCCTGGGACGTCATCCCTCTCTGAATGAACTGTAGACCCGGGGAAAGTTGGTCAGAACCTTCTGGCTTCATCCTAAACTGTAGCTTTTTCCGGATCTGTCGGTGCCATGTTTTGGGTCTATCGGTCAAAGAATGTGAGGTGTTCGTGGGGGAAATTGTATTCCCTCACCCAACGGTATTGCCTTATACGAATGCTAGCATTAAGGGTTGGTCTTCTGGTTCATCATGGAGTTATGTTGCGAGTGTGTCTCCGATGGGCGTTATAGAAGCCAGTGAAATTCCTGATTGATCTAGAATGGAGAGGGGGGGCGAGGTCGATGCAAAAAACCTTTGGCGCTGGTTGCACCTCCCCATAATCCTGCGACCGGGTCGTCAGGGTCCTCTGCCCCCCCGCTTTGAGGTTTGAGCCTAAGCCGGGCAACGAGCCTCCATGTCCGGGTGACGGGTTGGCTATCTCCAGTTGACGCCCCGGGCCCCTGTTTGTTTTCCATTCCAGCCCGGCGGGACAAGCTTTGGACGAAACAACCCACTTCCTTTGTGTAACCCCCATAAATGTGCGCTGCGGATCGGTCTGAGGGGTTTTGAAGACAAAAGCATGGAGTACTGTGGGGAGGGGGAACTGCAGAGTGTGGTGAGATTCCACAGATTTCCTTTAAGTGGGGCCCGAGTTCTGCAGTTTTCTCCCCCTTTCATCATTTTCTCTTCGAAGCTATAAATCTCGGCCTGAGGGTTTCACTAAACCCGTTCTCGATCGCAAAGGCCTTTTCAAGGGCCCTCGAGTCTGGCAAGTTTTTGCCGTTTCGGCTAGGTTTTTCTTCGTTGGTTTTCTCCAGGCCCCCCAACCCTGTCGTGGACAGTTTTTAGGGGGCCGTCCGATTTCCCCAGGGAAAAGATCCCGAGCTACTAACACCTGGACCACTGACAGGTCTGGTTGACGACTAACACCATGAAGGATGCGTGTCGGCCTAATCTAAAGGGCTGGTGTTAGCAAAGGGAGGATTCCGGACGATCCTCGAACTGCGTCAAAGAACAAAACTAGTTTTTTCCCCGGGCCAAGCCCCTCACTCCCCAGCGGTCGTTCCCTCTAGCAGTGTCCAGCAAAAGAAACATGTTAATGTCGACCCATTGGCTCTAAACTCTAGGTGCATGAAAGAAGTTTGGAGCTGGGGCAGCGTCTCGCTAGAAAACAAAAAACCGCCAACTCCGGGGGGGTGGGCCATGGAGTTGTGCTAAAATAAATGGGGCTTTTAATCAAGCCTAATTCCAAAAATTTGGAAAATTTTTTTTTAGTTTTATCATACTGATATTATCAAAGATCTCCCTTTGATAAAATCCTAAATTCTTAAAACCACATGAGTGTTTAATCTATGATATAAAAACTTTTTTAAAAACTTTTATCATGATTGTTTTATTCAAAAACATTTCCCCAAACATGTCTCGTGTGTTTTTGACAATTTTCATATAGAATTTTATCAAAGTGGTAGGTAATCATCAATATCTAGGATCTAAATTGAATCAAGTCAAAATTGACTTTATCGATCAATAGCACAAAAGATATTTTAAGACAAAAAGTTTAAACCCTTTAAAACCATTAATTATTCCCCAAAAAAATGTAATTATAAGGAAATACGTAATTGTTTCAAAAAGAAAAATAAAAAAAAATGTCTTTTACAATAATTTGATAAAAGAACTTTGTGCTTCAGTCCTTGATTCCTGGGCATTCACTTCGACCACCTGCAATAAATATTTGCATAGGTTGGAAGCAAAATCGGATTGTATCCGAGATCCCCAAAATTGGTGCTCAAAGGGGAAGACAAAGGGGGAAAGTCAAAGTGGCAAAAAAGTTTTAAAGCTTGCTTTGTTTTTTTCTTGCTTTATTGTTTCTTTGTAAAAGTTTGTAATTCTTAGGGTTGTTGTGTAATTCTTGTAAAATGTGAGGGTTTAGTGTTTGGGTATAAAACCCATGTGACATGCATGAGCTTCATAAAAAGAGTTTGAGTTGGAGAGTTTTGAGAGCTTTAGTTGGGTGTTCTTGGTGTGTATAGTGTTGTAACAATTCATCCAAGATCAAAACTTTGGCTCCTAAATTTTCATTCTCTATTTTCATGTTGTTTTAAACTTAATCTGGAAAACTACAAGGGTATCAGGCTGGAAATTCGTTAAGTTGTAATTTTCGATATTTTCAGGTTCTTTTAAGTGTCTAGAGATCAATTGATGGGGGTTTCATAGTCGAAGCCTCCGGTACTTCGATTGGCGAGTACCCTCAATGGGTGTGAGGGTGATTCAGTTTTTTCAACAAATCGATAAACACTCATGGGGAAACATCCCAAGAAGGTCCATTGGCGTTGTTTATGTTCCCCGGGCATCCAAGACTGCCCCTACTTCCGCAATTGAAAAACGTGTTTTCAACTTTTCGGCTTTCAATGAGCTTTAAAATTTAGAGCTGAACTTGATGAAAAAGCTCTTACTTTACTCACGATGGCATTTCCCAACGATTTGTTTATGTGTTATAGTAAATACGGCAAAAAAAGTTGTGGGATGAGTTGGAAAACATTTTAACAACGGAAAGATCAATACAACGAATTTAAACAAGAAATCGGCTTTTAAGGTTTTGGCTTTAAGGGGAAAAACTTTTGCGATTTTACAGGGGTTCAATACATTTTGAATGTCTAAAAAAAATGGAATGAAAAGTCATTTCCAGTAAACTTCAAGTTCTTGAAAAATCTAATTCAGAAGGGGATCACTACTGGGGTTAAAATCTTCGATGAACAAGAATTGGGGAAAAGAGTTCTGATCTATATTCCATTCTTGCAACATGAAGTGGGGTAAAAGATATTTTTGAAAAAACAGAAGAGTTTTACCGATTCTTTGGCTGTTTTAACTGAAAAAGTAGAGTTTCCCCGGTAGTTCAAAGAAGAAAAGTCATTAAAAGGGCCCTTAGTCACCGATTTGTCTATTCTGATTCGGAAACCTTTTTGAGGATGTAGTTCTGAATCCGATGTTGATTTTGAAGGAGTTGGGAAAAATTGCTTTTTTGTTTATTTTTCCATCCAAAAAAATTTTGGGGAAGAAGAAGTTCATTCAAAACCCCAAAAGTTAGAGAACTAAAAAAGAGACAAGAAAGTAAAAGGAATATGAGAAAAGCCCGGAGGGGAAGATTTTGAAAAGAGAAACACAGATAGAAAGGCAATGTATGTTTAAATTTTGGTGGAAACCGGCCATTTTGAAAAGTTTTGGTAGAGCGCCAAAAAGTTAGGTACGTTTTCTTGAACATCAAAAAAGTAAAAAGTGACACCAAAAAAGCAATCATAAATATCGGGTTTACATACCTGCTTCATGACGCTTTGGGCGTTTTGCCTCCGTGACCGATTCATTGCATTTGAAGCAACGATTTTTTTTTTCTTGGTTTATTGGGCTTAAAACCCTTCTTGCATTTGTTTTTTTTGCCCTTTGTTTGTTTTTCACAAACCCGGGGGTTTGACTTGGATGGCCTAATGGACCCTTTTCCCTTGTTGGTGCCCTCCTTTTGCCCCTTTTGCTTCTTCTTTACCCCCTCTATCTCTCCCCCATCGTACCATTTTTTGTTTTGTTTTTGGCCCCAATTTTTTTAAAAACTCAGCGGTCTTAACACGGAGTGCAATTTGACTATTTATTTTTCCATGTTGTTCATGTTATATTGATCAAAAAAAAAGGCTTTTTAATTTCTGACAGTGAGTTGAGTATTTGTCGTTGCTAGCTGCAACGGAACTGGGTGACCGAGCTCTAAGGTGATCCATGTCCCGTTTCATTTTTCACGCTGGGCCCCCACTTACTGAGGCCCCCTTGTCTCTTGCACTCGTTAAAATGCCTTCGGGCATCTAGCGTTCTGTGCGTGCTTCGTCTGGAACTTTGTCCCAACTGGTGGTATGTCTTAGGCTTTCGTTTTTCAGGCCCGTTTGGAGATCTGGGTCTTGTTCAAGCTTTAAGACAACCAACGCCAGAAAAAAATCATCAAAATTTGCTTCTTATGAGCATTTTTGGCGGAAAGGCGGGGGGGGTATTTGTGGAGGGGCCCTCCCCTTTTAGGGCCTTCAAAGACATCCATTTTCTTTTTGTCTGAGTACAATCATTAGATTGGCCCCCCCAGTCTGGGAAAATTAGGGCCCGGGGTGATTTTTTATCCTTTTGAGGTGGAACGGAGGGAAAGATTTTTCGTGTGGAAAACTATGCTTGCCATCACCAAATTTAAAAAAAAACTTTGGTTTTTAGCAATTTTAAACGACAAATTTTCCAATAAATATAATAAACCCCTTTTTAAATGATCAATTTATTGGACTAGGATTATTTCATAGCCCTAAGTGCGGTGTGCTCAGCCCAGGGCCCAAGTATATTTCGGTAGTAAGGATTTTTTCCAATCATTTTAACTCCTGCTCCTAATTTTTGGGAAACCGTTTTTATCGTACATGTTTTAGTCCCTTGAGTGCATTTTGGGGGGTCCTCCCGGTGTTTTTGAACTAACATAACCAAAATAGATCTCCCATTTTGGGACTGGACACTTTACTATGGCAGGTCCACCGGAATTTAATACTAAATCTTGTAACCCCCCTCACAGCTTCGGTTTTTAAACGCGGATTTAAGGGGTGTGCTCACTTAAAACCCCGGCGCCTTACGCGGGGGTTCCCCCAGAGGGGTTTTCACTACTGATCTATGTTTTTTTTTGGGGTTTTTTATTTTTTTAAAAAAACCCTTTTTTAAATGCCCCCGTGTTTTTGAAAAAACAAAATTTTTTTGGAAAAAAATGATTGTTTAAAGGCAATTTAAATGTTTTTTTTGGGAAAACTAACTGTTTAAAAAAATTCGTGTTTTAAAAAAACAAAATTTTTTTTTAAAAAAAAAAAAAGGTTTTCTTGTTTAAAAAATAAAAATAGTTTTTTTTGATAGCTTCTAGTTGGATTGAAACTAATGTTTTGGTCAACTTGCCTTTAAAAAAAAAATTCTATTTAAAAAATTCACAGGGGTTTTAAATAAAATTTTCCGTTTTAAAAAAAGGTTTTGAAAAAATTGGTGATTTTGACTTTTAAAAAACCTATTGTTCTCGTGATTTTTTAAATCTAGTTTTAAAACTCTCTCCCCATTTTAAAACGTGTTTGACAAAATCACAAAAATTAATTTTTCCGAGAAATAACAAAAAATGAGTTTTCTATAAAAAACCCCCCCGTTTAAAATGACTAAATTATAGGTTTGCCAAACCCTTTTTATAAGGACCCCTAATGACCTTTTATCTAAAGGATTTTAAAAATTTGCGAAACTCCCACTGGGGTTTGGTCTTCGCAGGATTTCCCGAAAAGAAAATCTTAGTTTTTCTTTCGTGTCCCCCCTGGGGTTCGGCAAACTTCTCAGGATTCCACTTCATATGGTCATTATTTCAAAGGGTTTAAATGGCACGCATGGCCTCACCAGAAAATCAAAAAAGGGCTAAGTTGGCAAGCTCCTTTTGGCTACAAGCAAATAGGTATATATAGTTTTTAAACAAAACCCCGCATTTAAATTAAAAGATAAATAAGTAAATGATAAAAGCGATAAACAAACCCGATCCCTTAAAAATTTTTTGTTCAAAAACCCCGGTTTTAACGGATTTTAAAAAAAAAAACGGGTTTTATAAATCTAAATTTAATATTTTAAAAATGAAAATTTTGAAATAAAAAATTAAATTTATAAATCATAAATATTTTATAAAAAAAAATTCTTTTTTTTTAAATTTTTAAAACTTTATCCAAAGCGCATTAAGCCCGATCAAAAGATCGAACTGATTTTGGTTAAAAAAATATCGAACTTTTTTAACTGTGTCGTGATTTGACCAAATGGCCCCAAAACACGGCACGAAACTTTTGGGGGCAAAATTAAAAAAAGGTTTGTAAAAAAAGGGTTAAAAAAGTTTTCCTAAAAATGGATAAAAGGGCCAAAAAATAATAAAAAAATCCCTTTTGGGCCTAATTTTTTGGGCCCAAAAACTTGAGTTTTTTTTGGGCCAGTACCAAAAAATTTGGGAATTTTTTGGGCCTTTACAGGGTTTTGAGATTGACCCGTAAAACAATTGCGGGGTCGAAAACCCTTTTTTGGGCCAAAAAGTCTGCTTACCCAAAAAAGCCCGAAAAAAAAAAAAAAAAATTATCGTTTTATCCTCAGCGGGCACCAAAAAAAAAACAGCAAACGACCCTACCGCCCCCCCCCTTTTCAGTTTCGCGGCGCGACCTGTTGCAGCAATCCCCGGTTCACGGGCCGAAAAACCCGTTATCACCAGTTTTCCCCTCGCGGCGTGACAGTCCCCCCCCAACCGCCCCCCCACCCCCCCCCTCCCCCGGCGGGGGAAAGATATCACCCAAACCATGGCGGCGATCAATGCCCCCATGGGGGCCCCTCGCCTTTTCATCGCCAAGCGAACGACGACAAAAACGGGAGCACAGGTAAACCCCGTCGTGGCCTTTTATTACAACTGCTGCCGCAACCACCAGTGTGGTCGGCCAGGTTTGAAAAAAACGACGGCCAAAACCCCCCCACCACTCCGGGGCTGGGCTGTGGCTCCGTTTCTCGCCCGGGGAAAAAAAAAAAAAAAAACCCCCTCACCGACGTTGCGGCGATTCCGTTAGCAAAAACCAACACCCCCAAGCCACCTTCAGGTTGGGTCGCGACCTCCATACCCGACGCCGCCACCATCAATTTTTTTTGGGCGGTTTGGTCAAGGAAGCAGCCCCCATCGCCGCCAGCTGGAGCGGGGGCGGCCGGGGGATCAATGTTTGCCCTCCACCTCCCTGCCCGCCATCACCCCCGGATTCGGGGTTTTAGTGGGGGCCCGCCAAGCCAAGTGGGCTTCCCCCTCGACATCACCATTTTCCCCACCACCTTTTTTGGGCGGTTTGGGTTCAAGCCAAAATCCCAAAACCCCCAAAAAACCCCCCTGTTTGGTGCGGGCCGGCGTTTTTTTCCGGGGGGGCGTCGCCGGGTTTGACGGCCTGGGTCCGGCCGGCTAAAAAACCGCCGTTCCACCGCCGATCGCGGGTTTGGTGTCTTTTTATGATTTGGATAAAATTTAAAAACTTTTTTTAAAAAAAACAGATTTTTAACAAAAATTGAGTGTATGAAAATATTTTAACGGATCTAAATTGCAGTTAAATATTTAAAAAAAGAAAGCTAAAAACTGTGGCTCTGTACCACTGTTGGGTTTCGTGGGTCCTGATCTAATGACACGAAGATCTCAATTCAATTGGATGAGATTATGACTACTATCGATCAAAACGCCCTTGAGTTGTTGAATCAATCGAGGGGGTTTTATACTGCGGAAAAGGGAAATTTGGGTATAAAACCCGAATATTCACGTTTTTTTCTTTTAAATTTAAAATTTCAAAATTGAATTACCTGGGGCTACTTAGATCGATCCACCTGTAAACGGGCCCCAAAGAAATTCTTCTAGCAGAACTTAATCCCGACAAATCCGGAAAAACCAAATGGTTTTTGGGAGGAGGGGGGGGACGGCGCCCGTTATTGGAGGGAGAGAGGTTTTCGAGAATGGTTATTGAATTAATTCGCAATAATTTTCTAAAACCAAAGAGGGCTTTTTTATTGGGAAAAATTTCCATATATTAAATTCCTTTTTTATTATCCAATCTTTTTCTTTCTCCGGAAAAAAAGAAACCCCCTTAAACTTGGTAATTTTTTTTTATTAAATTTTTTATTTATCTAATAAATTATAATTCATAAATTAAAAAAAAACCCTTTTTCTTTGGATTTCTACGAAAAATTACCCAATGATTTATAATTAACATTAAAATCCCCTTCTCCATTTCTGGGATTATTTAAATTTATTCGATTTAAGGTTCTTTCAGGTGTGACCCCCAAGTTCTTATAACTTGGGTTGTATAAAAGGTTTGTAAATTCTGCACAAATTACTAAAAGAGGCCCCCTGTCTCCCGGGGTCTTGTCTCTAAGGATGTTTTTGCTCCCGGAGCTTTTTATGCAAACACTCCCATGACACTAAAATGGGGGAGGGTCCAGGTTTGGGTTTGGAACTCGTTCTCTAATAGGTTTGGCGTCGTAGTCTAGGGATCTATAAAATCTGAAGAAAAATGTTAGGTGCAAAATCTGTGCTCGGTGGTGAGTGGACGTTTAGGCAAAATGTCTTCGGATTACTTGGATAGTAAATAAAATTTCATTTCAGAAAATTCCATTTGGGTTTCAGGATAGATCGGTTTCGTTTGTTAATACTTGTAAGTCTTAGGTTAGTGAGTTCCGATGAAGATAGATATCGACTTAGGGGCAAAATTACCCAATCTTCCCCGGTTTTTTAAAACATGCATTTAATCCAAAAAAACTGAAAGAAATTGATGTTAGGCTAGCTTTTTTAAACATTTTGTAAATGGTTTTACCAGTCCACTTGACGATCAGAGTTCGATTTTGCGTGAAGCATGCTGTAGATAGGCTTACCCAAATGATTTTGGAAGCCAGAATGAGCCTCATGGATCTTGCTGCTTGACCCAAAGTCCCCATTTTTTCCCTTTTCCCCGACGCCATTTTGTTTGAGGAGTACGCACGCGGAGAAGTTGTGAGAGATACCCACATTTTAGAAAGGGTTGCGTTTTCCCATTCCCAAACTCGGTTTTCCCTTGTCGCTACGTAGCTTTTTTCACTTTCGACTCAAAAAAAAAAATTGAATCCCCTTGATGAAGGCGATTATCTTATCACAGCGTCAGATTTGGCCCTAAAACTCAACAAGTGAACCCCGGAACTGATCGACAAGAACCAGCATGATTTCTTTCTGATTGGAGAAAAAAAAAAGGCCCAGGGGGTTTAGTCAGAGGTAACCGACTCGGATATGAGTAGCCGACTCGTTAGCTGGGAGCCCATCGGGTTTGAACGTCGACTCGGAGAAAGAGTAGTCCGACTCGGACAATGTGTGGTTCCAATCAACCTATTGATGAACACTAGATCTAAATTTTAAAAGCAATAGGGGATGAAATCCATGGAAAATATAGCAATGTCATGATGATTAAGTGAACAAGGCAAAGGTCATCAATGTTATTAGAAATTTAAAAAAGTTTAGAAAATGGCCCGTACAAATGAATTTTTAACTCCTGTTTTTACTAATCACTAAGGACTAGGCTTTTTCAAATAGATGGTCCCTAACAAAGGGGTCTCAACTACATTTACAAAAAGGAAACAAATTTAAAAAAATTTTTAAAAAATTGACACAAATAACAAAATTTTAACAATTTCCCCCCTTTTTGGGGAATTTCTTCACTTCTGATGAAGGCTCGAGAATTTTCTTTGAAGTTTTGTCTCTTTGGGTTCTTGGCGCCCTTTCCCTCTCCGTGAGGGGTGGTGGGGGGGTTTGGGCTTCCTCAACTTTTTGGGCCGGTCCTCTATCTTTTTGCCCCTACACAAAAGGATTCGAGGGGCGAAACATTTAGGTGTTCTAGCGATGCCCGATGATCTGGAAAACCTGTCATCAAAATGGGGGATTTTCCCAGTCCCCAGCCTTCAACACCTCAAACATGCTCGTGATCGATGATCGGAAAAAACCCCTTTTTGATGTGTGGAGGTCCCTCACTATACTTGTGGCCCTTTCATGCATCGCAAAAACTTCTTCTTTCCTTCTGATTCGGACACTCCCAAGAGCTGGTTCCGGGAAATTTGTAGGAGGATAGCGAACGATGTTTGGAAAAGGTCTTGTTTCGGCGGTGAAAGGTTGAAGGGGTTATGATGACTCTCTACCCATCTGGGTCTGAATCTCTGAGTTTTTCCCGGTTCCTTTCGATAAAGCACTCAACAGCTTCAAGCCCTTTGGCTGTCTCCCGAGCTGTATTGTAAGCGTCTTTATATCAGTGTATAATGTCTTTATGTCATCAATGTGCACATTATCGAAGTCGGCTTCGGTGAATGTGTACTCCCGTTTCTCTTTTCGGATGACAGTAAAGACTGAGAACCTTAAGCCCCGGGAAAGCACATGGATGAAACCCTTTCTGAGTGAACGATGGGTTATCATAGAAAAAACTCTGCTTGGGTTTGGTTGGGTATCCATCCAATAAAAGATTACTTGGTCTGCATTTGTAACGGTAGTTGGGGGATGCCATAGTACTTCTCTAGAGGCAAGTTCTCTACCTTGTCAGTGAAGACGGATCTATGAATATCCTCAAGGTAGCTGCCACGCATTCTCTCTCTATCCCCCTTGACTGGTTTTTGCGGCTCCACATACTATTCTCGATTTGAAGGCGCACCCCTTTTCCCCTTTTATAGATCACCTTCGGGGGGTGAGACACGGCTGAGTCCCTTGACCATGAATCGGTCGCTGGGGCATGTGTCACAGGGTCGATTGGAGCACGAGATTGTTGGTACGAGGAGCTTTGACTGGTGGAGAGGGAGTGCGAGGGAAAGGGGAATCATCCTGAACTGGAGATGGAGAGCGAGGCGGGGGACCCTTGGCTGAGAACCTCTATACGTAGGATACAGCGTAGAGGAAGAGGGGACCGATGTGGGCGAGGCATGTCACATGTAGGCGATGGAGAAGGTGAAGATGTGGAGACATGGGGCGAAGACTCAGAATGTACATTCCATCCCCGGAGTGACTGATGTGCTACCTGAAGTGGAGAGTTAGAATTATAGTCTCCATGCCTGACTCATAATCATCTGAAGGATCTCCTCTTCTTTCACTTGAGGCTCAGAGACTGGAAACTAAGTGTAATTCTTCAATCGGAGGAGAAATCATCAAGGTTGAGAATCCTTAAGCTATCATCTGTAGCGGCTACAACGGTCAGGTGAAGAGTTCCGGGTTTGACAAAAATGAAAAACTCTCGACCCTCACGAATTGATGTCGGGTTTCTTACCAGGGCAAATAATGGATATAGATGGGCACGTCCCCATGAGTACTGTAGGAGCGGTCCAGAAGAGGTGCCTGCCGGAACTGAGGAGTCAAGCGACCCTCTGTGGATTTCAACCCTCACGCCTTGATCTCAGCTAAATCCTCCTTTCTTCGGGCATAAGTTTCCCCTTCGAGCCTCTGGATAGATGAGACTACCTCTTGAGAAGAGGAGGTAGCCGGTCGGGATGGCTCGTGGGAAGTGATGGATCGGTGAAACGTTTTAAGTACCCAGAAGATTGACCTCATGTTCATAAGATCACTCCGGGATAGTAAGGTTTGCCATAAGAAGGTCATGTAACTCATCGGTAGGGGAAATGGGAGCGATGGATCTCGGAGGGGGGATGGTGAACGGGGAGGTGGTGTTGGATCTCGCTCTAGCTCAGTCACCTTCCCTTTGCCCTTTACCGGGCCTCAAGTGCCATAAACTTAGCTTCAACTCCTTACGGACAGCCTTTTTCGGCGCTGTCCCCATTTCCTTGCAACAAAAAGCCAGGTAAGTAACCTGGTGTCACATAGCGATCCGTTTGCACAACCGTTGAGTCAACGGGGTGGCCTACGTTATGTTGGCGTGATGTAGCCGTGTAGGTCTTCCATCCGGTCCTCGTGAAATGCCCGTCTGGCACCACTTGGGGTTCCGGTCACGTCACTAAGAATCTGAATGGTGAAGTGAGATTGTTCACACAGACTGGCAGTATGTGTACCTAAATGTGTATCGGGCGCTAGACTCTGGTACACATGAAAGATGTGTGGAGGGCGGGGCAGGGGATCTCCCTGTTTCAAAATCATTACCCTCCAAGTGAGGGCTTAATTTAAGCGTTGTGCTTTTCCCCGTTTGGGAAAGAAACACCCACCTTTTGAGAGATGGATGAGTTTGGGTAGGGGCCTGCAATTGCACCTCTAGGTGGGAGGGTTGCTTCAATACCCCCATCAATGAATTGTGGGGTGGGATGTGGTTGCCCGGCGTCTACCTAAGGATAGGCGAGGACCGGTTAAAACCTTTGGGGCCAATCCACTCATCATTTCTTTCACTTCCCCCGTTAGCTCACTAA
>JARYMX010000357.1:0-30722 GCA_030169165.1 Centaurea solstitialis | reverse complement strand
TGGTATAAAAAGAATTTTAACCAAATTTTTTTTTGGGGGGGCCCCGGGCCTAAATTTAAAAAACCCCGAAATTTTGGATAAATTACCCCCCATTTAAAGAAATGGGTTTTGAAAAAAAAATTTTTTAAAATCAAGGGGGGAAAAAAAATTAAAAAAAAGGGCCCCCCTTTTAAAACAAAAAAGGGGGCCCCCCGGGGGCAAATTTTGGGTTTTGGGTTTTTTCCCCCTTTAAAGGGGTTTTTTACCCTTTCGTTTTTCCTTTTTTAAAAATTTAAAAAAATAAAAAAAAATTTTTTTTTTTTTTTCCCCCCCCCAAAACTTTTTTTCCAAATTTGTTTTAAATTTTTTTAAAATTTTTAAAAAAATGAAACCTTTCTTTTTTTTTTAAAAAAAGGAGGAATTAAGGAAAAAAAAATTTCAAAAAAAATATTCAATTTTTAACCTTTTAAATTAAAAAAAAATTTTAACCCTATTGAATTTTATAAAAAAGGGAAATTTCAATTTTTAAAATTAAAAATTGTAAAAATTTTTACAAAAAAAAACTTTGAAATTTAAAAGGGAAAAAATAATCTTTTTTTTATATTTTTTTTAATCTTCATCCCCCCAAAAATTTTTTTTCCCAAATTAATTTAATAAATTTTCCCAAAGTTTGCTTTAAAATTTCGAAAATTTTTTCCCTTTTTAAAAAAGTTTTTTTAAAAAAATTTTTTTAAATAAAAAAAAATTTTTTTATGAAAAAATTTTTTTTTCCCCTTATTTGGTTTTTAAAAATTAAAAAGGGGAAAATTTTAAAATTAAAATTTTAAAGTGCAAAAAATTTTTTTAAAAAATTTTTTTTCTTTTTTTGGCCCTTTTTAAAACCCCTTTTTCCCCTTTTTAAAACAGGTTTTTTTAAAAAAAATGAAACCCAAATTTTAGTTTTCCCCCCTTTTTTTTAAAAAAGCCCTAAATTTTAAAGGATTTTTAAAACTTAAAAAAAGGTTTTTCCCAGGGGGCAAGCAAAAAAAAAAAATTTTTTTTAACAATACAAAAAAAATTTTTTAAAAAATGAAAAAAAATTTCTTAAAATAAAACGAAAAAAAAAGAAAAAATTTTTTAAAAGTTTGGGGGACCCTTTTTTCCCCAAAATTTTTTTTTTTCCTTTTTCCAAATTTCCCTTTTTTATGGTTCCCTTATTCCTTAAAGGGGGGAAAAAAAGGGAAGGGAAAAAGGGGTTTTGGGGGGGGGCCCAACCAAAAAGTAAAAACCAAATTTTTGGAAGTCCCCTTGGGGTTTTGGGGTTTCCCAACCCGGGGGAATTTTTAAAAACGGCGGCCCTTTATTGGGACTGAAAATTTGGGGGGGCCCCCCGGGGGGGGGAAAAACTCATGCCCCAATTTCCCAAAAAGGCCCCCCGGGGGGCAACAAAAAAATTTTTTTGGCAAAACGGTTTTTTTTAAAAAATTTTGGTTTTTTTGGGGGTTGTTAAACCTTTACAGGGGATCAATTGGGACGAAATTAAAAAAAAAAAAAGGGGGGGGGTTTTTTTTAAAATTTTTTTCAAAAAAACAAGGGGCCCCCAAAAAATTTTTTTGGGCGGCCCCTTGATTTTTTTTAAATTAAAAAAAGGGGGTTTTTAGCAATTTTTAAAAAATTTTTTTTAAAAAAAACAAAAACCCCAAATTGGGGAAAATTTTTTAAAATGTTTTTTACCCCAATTTTTTTTTGGGTTTTTTTACCCGGTACCTTCCTTCCTTAAAACAATTTTTTAAAATTTGAAAATTTTCCCTTTTTAAAGGAAAAAAAAATTTTTTTGGCCCCTTGAGGGTTTTCCCCCAAATTGCTTTAGGCCCAAAGGGTAAAGGGGAAAGGGGGTTTTCCCCAAAATTTAAAATTTGGAATTGGGGTTTGGGATCTTTGGAATTGGGCCCCCCCGCCAATGAAAGGGGTTTTGGGGGGGGGGTTTAATTTTTTTTTGGGGTTTTTTTTTTTTTTTTTTTTGTTTTAGGGACTCGACACTCTGGGACCAATCTGTCCTGTGCCTCTCTTGGAGGGGGGGTGTATGTAGACTCAACGTGGACCATTTTCACAAAAAAGAGGCACAAGCAACAAAAAAAAATCAGACACACAAAAAGAAGTTTTTCACAATACTGAGCCCCCTATACGTGGGCTCAAGGTGGTTTTGTGTTGCCATTTCTAGAACTGTACATCCAAGATCCAGATGTCAACAGCAGATGGATACCATGGATTATTCTTGATGATCTGCATTTACAGACGAAAGAAAGATTGAGAATTGCGGAAGTTTATATCATCTTATATGTTGAGAAAACAAAAGATTATATACTAACCTCAGGGTGCCATCAGTACAGGACTTCCTTTGAAGGACACATGGGGCCGCCTGCCCTGTGATGCTGCCAATTTAGTGGATGTCATAGATTATGGGAGGGTTTAACTTTAGCTAGCTATTTTATATAAGTATACGATGTATATATCTAATTATAGTACAAAAGATCCGAGACGTTGGAGAGAACGGTGAACAAGATTTTGTATTAAATAGGGATCTCCTAATTTCTGTGTTTGATTAGTTTTTCTATTTTACTACTCCAAAGCAGTTAGCCAATTACAAGCTTGGCCATTCCAAAATCTGCCAACTTAACTCTGGCCATTTGGATCAACACGGATTTTGCTCCTTTGATTATTCCCTGCAAGCGATTTTTAAGGACGCCAAAAATTTGGTTATGTTCAAGATTAGAAGTAGATGGAGCAGTCTGAAAGACCATTAGCTACTGTAAGGAATTTGCCTTCAAAAGGGTAACTGGGTCACCTCTATGGAATAGTATTCTTAGAATGTAAATATGCTAGCCCTGAATGATTTGTTGTGTGTATCTTGGATTGCAGTTCACCAACTTGTCCATAGTCTTGAAGAAGTATATAGATGGAACCACCAGAGAATATTCCAAATATATTTTAAAGTTTGTCATCACTGTATACGTCAAGAGTAAGGAGCCAGTGTCAAAGCAAATTGATTTACAGAAGCTTCTCTTATAAAGTTCTTAATATGACCATAGGAGAGGTCAAATAAGAAGGCTAAATATCATGAGAAGATAAAGAAGTTAAGGGTTCATATGTGAATTTTGAAAAATATCAATGAAGATGCATATGTGAACCCATATTAAAATAATATTAACATCAGTTCACATATGCATCTTCTGGATAGATTTTTTTCGGATATTTTTGATCATCACATTCCACTTCTTAAAGTTCTAACGATAGTTTCCTTCTTATTTGGATCGGTTCCCTTGACAAGAATATGAAGATAAACAATTCCTATTCACAGAAAAAAGTTCCAGAACCACAATTGGTAAATGAAGTCAGAAGTGGTGGCACATGTATTGCAAGTGTGTTATATAGTTTAAACTTGCCATTTCAGAGATAGTACGCACAATATTTGATGACTTAAACCGGCTCAACAAAGAATACTTCCTACAAAATCAAAAAATATCACCGTAAAACAGATATAGCAAAAAATAAATGATCGCAAGTTAAGAGGGGGAAAAAAAGAGGAAAACAAGTATTTGAGTTTAAATTGTTGATATTACATCCTTGGCCCATCTGTTTTTGCACTTTGCCTTTGATTTGGCTTCATCTGAGAACAATGTAACTTCCTTCTAGCGCACATTTCACCGCTTTCACTCACCAGTTACATAAGCCCAGGTTAGAGATAACTGTATGATTCGCACTAAGGCCATGTTTGGCAACCTTAAGCTACTTATTTTTGAGCTTATTTGATAAAGCCCAGTTTGGCTTCCCATAAGCTAATTCAGTAAGTTCCAGGGGCTTTTTTAACCTTTTTTTTCCAATTCTTGGACAGTTACAATTTGTTTTCACATGTATTTGTTAGGCCATTTTACTTTGTTTCTAGTATATAGCTACTTTACCACCACATGACTGGTTTATATCAGCAACAGCTAGCTTATCAGCTGTTGGCCAAACATAGCCTAATACTCCGTAAAGAAATAAATAGATTTTCTTTTTAAGTACAATCATAAATTACGTGTGTTTCTATCACCCTAATGACAACCCTCTACACAACTAACAACATTGCCAGTGTAAAAAATCGACAATAGTAGACGAGACAAAACAAGCTTACAGAAAAGAGTTACTTCATAGGAGTGTATTCAACTTGTCACGAAAAGTTATTGTATGTATTGGACTTTGATTTTTTCCATTGTATTGTATCAAACTTATAAAAACTAACCATCTTGATGTATTTGGTTAAAAAGGTTGGATTACACTTTGGTGACAAGTTGGTTTCTCTTGTGGTAGGTTTTGATAAAGTGGGATACATTCAATGGTAGTTTTGATATGTTTGATACTACAATGGAAAAAATAGAAGTTCAATACATACAATAAACTTTCCGTGACAAGTTGGATACACTTGTTAGGAAACTAACCTAAGGAAAAATAAAACAGGATAGAAATTAAATCTGTTCTTACTGTGGAAACCAACGTAAACATGTCCAAATGAGCCTCTAGCCCAGCAGTTTCCCCTTCTTTCCATCTTGAGCCGGGGGGCTAGGAGTAAATTATCTGGACCGTCTGGACTTCATGGGACAGGAAGGTGATGTTGCTGCTGAATTTGACTGAGAGAAAGGGATTGGATTATGGTAAACTGGGAGGATTCGGCATACTGTGACTTTCTGTTTTACATATCTGACCGGTTATTCTGCGGACTCAATGGCTACCCTCCCGGCTCTTGGATGAAGTGGTGTGACGGCACCACTATGGATTCTAGAAGCTAGGTCCTGGACTTGTCATTTGGGACTAGGAACGTGGAGAATACTCTGGGCTACCCCTGCTGGGTTGCCAAAAATAATCCTGCCTGTCACCTCCCATAGATTATTGCCCGGATTTTCTGGCCTGACCCAGGGCTGGAGAGCAGTGGCCCGATCCAAGGAACGGAAAATCTGGATTAGGTTTAGAGTCGTAGAAGCTGAGTTTATGACTTGCTCCGTTCCAAATGGTCGTAGTGGCTTTTCTTAGAAGGGCTGAAATCGAAGCTGTCTGGAGCACTGAAGAATGCACCATGGTCACGGGACCTGGAGACTTAGGCACGTGGGGGGGGGAAAACTTTTTGGCCTAGAGGTTTCCTTCTAGGTGGTGAAGAAGATATATGATTAACGAAATGATGTCAGGTGGTTTTGCTACATCCCTCGAATGGAATTTTGTGGGCAGGCCAACTGATCCTTTACAATCATACTTCAACAAAAAAAAACAGAGAGGAGTTAGTCTAGGTGTCCACTTGATTGCGATATAAAAGCAAGAGGCAGTGGAAGACATTAAAAACAAGCACATGGAAACAGTGGAACAACTTCTTTTTTTTTTTTTTCAAAGAATGTTTGCTTTAGTTTATATCAAAAGGCTCTTTTTCAGGAATTTGAAATATAAGCTTACTTGGAAGGGCTGCCTGCAGTGTTCGATGCCCAGTATCATAATCGGATTGCCAAGGGGCTAAGCTGGCTTGAGTCAGGTGGGTCATCGACTAATCACTATAAACCTTCGCTAAAAACAGAATCCGTTCCATCAAATCTGCTGCATCTGCTTGGTCCGCATGCATCAGTATGGGGGGAGTGGACAAGGTGGGTGCTGGTTTTGGATCCCTTTTAGTGTCTTGGTTTTCCAGACACAATGATTCCGACTCAGTACGAGCCACCACAGGGCGGGTGAAGAAGTGGAAGCGGGAGTGGTTGACCCTGGGTCTTCCTGGAAAATTTGACATCTTGCCCATGTTTGGGGAATCTTTGGAAGGTGACACAGATCTGGACTCATGAAAAGAGACCCAATCTCTGAAACCGTGTCACTGCAACTTTCTAGAAGCACCTTGATCTTTTGGTTGATTTTTTATCAGCAGATGTCCTAAAACTTAAAATGTGTCAAAAATACTTCATAGCCTGTTTCTTCTTCGCTTCTTATGATGACGACTTATTCCATGACGGCTATTTTGCTAGTTTCATAATCTATGGAAGCAAGGTGAAATAAATCACTAGGTCAATAAAATTACTTCTCAACAAAAAATAACATTCATCATTATCATCTCCTTATAAAATAATACCACCAACCATCAAAATAACCTATCTAATCCACCCCCCTAACCCCAAATCCCCATCCCCCATCCTTATTCACCTATCCACCAACCACCCTAACAAAAAACCCCCCTCTAAAAACAAACAACTATAATCAACCCCAACCTCCCACACACAATCTATCCCACACCCTTACCCATCCACCCACCCTAAAAAAATCACACCCCAAAAATCAAACTCCCTCAAACCCCATAAATAAATAAAAATTACAAATCAAAACCCCCCCCTTCCTCAACTCCCCCCAATTAACCCAAAATTAAACACAAAAAAACAAACAACACATACCAAACACCAACTAACCCAAAACTCCTAAACCCCCACCCCCCTACCAACTCTCCTCCCCACTAGTAGATACAACACAATCTTCATAAACACTAAACCCAACCACCAACACACCAACCCAACCCCCCTAACCACAACCCATACACACACAACATCTACCCACCAACCACTCTCACATCATGTAAAACCTCCCCAACCCAAAACTATATATAGAGATATATGAATCGAACCCCCAAAAAAACAACCACACAACAAAACCCCCCTCCCATATACTCCACCCCACCCCACAACCCCCCCAAACCACTTCAAACCCCCACACCCACCCACAAAAAACCCAATGCAGACCCCAAGAAAGTCCTACAACAACACCACCCCACCAACTCTCACATACCCCCCCCTCCCCACACACCCTCAAAACAGAACACAGTCAAAGCTTCCCATACCCTCCCACCCCCTCCCATTCCACCACCACCTCCCCCCCCAACCACACAAACCACCATCCACACTTTATCCTAACAATCCACACCAAACAACCTACCGTGGTGTGTGTCCAAATCTAACAATTTTAAAAATCCCCACACACAATCTCAAATACAACACAACCCAAAAAATATATATAGATAGAGCCCACCATCTCGACCCTCTCTCAATACCAAATCAACTTTCTCCCACCCCAAATACATAACTCTTATATCCCACTCACAATAATCCACCTCAACTCCACTACCCCAATCTCCATCCTCCACCCAAACCACTTCCCACCATCCCTTATATATATATATGATAGTATCACACTCTATTATACAACCTACACCCATCTTACCCCCTACCCCAATCCCTCCCCCAATCCTAATTTCAACCTACCACCACTCCTCTCCTCCCCAACTACCCCATTAAGAGAGAGAGATATATAGAGATATATACATATCTTAAAACAAAAAAAAAAAAAAAAAACTCTCTATCTAAACTTCAATTCTCTCTCTACGCAACACTATCACTCTATCTCTATCAAAACTCCTTCTCTCTCTCTCTCAAAAAAAAACAACTTCTTCTCTTCAAAAAAAAAATAATTTTTTTTTACCCACACCATGTGTGTGATATGTTGTATAGAGACGCTCACTTCTCTCTCTCTCCTATTATTTCTCCACTCTCATCACTCTCACACACATCTCTCTCTCTCAAAAACCAAAAACAACCAAACTCTCACCACCACACAAACCACCATCCCACCCAAAACAAACAAAACACAAAAACAAAACAAAAAACACCTTCTCTCACTCTCACTCTGTCATTAACCCACCCCCCCCCCCACAACACCCACTCTCACTCTCTCTCTCTCTCTCACACACACCCATATATATTTAGATCCACACACCCCACCCCACCCCCAAACACACCAACAACCACCCCCAACAACCTAAACAAACCAAAAAAAACCAACAAACCCCAACAAAACAAAACAAACACACCCAACCCCCACCACACAACCAAACACCCTCCCACACCCCCCCCCCCCCACACCACAACCCCACCCCCCCCCCAACCACCACCTCCAACATACATATATATAGAGAGAATATATAGTATATGTACACCCCAAAACCCCAAACAACCCCCCAAACCTCTAGATATAGATATAGAGAGATAGATTGAGATCATCTCACATCTCTCTCTCTACACCTACTACACTGTGTGTGTGTCTCCCAACCCCCCCCCACCCCCACCACCCCCCCAAAAAAAGCCTGTGTGTGTGTCTACCAAACCACAAAAAACCAAACTTCACACACTACACTCACACAGTATAGATAGAGTATCACTCACTCATGTAATATAGATGTATATAGATATAGACATATCCTCTTTCTACCCCCTCAATCAACAACCTTCCCCCCCCACACTAAACACACACAAACAACCCATCACCCTACCCAAACTAACAACACACACTCACATAATCCCCCAAAACCAACCAATCATCACCCCCCCTCCAATATCACCATGATATATAGAATGAGTATATATTAGTATATATACACCAACACCACTCGCGCACACTTCATCACTACCCACACCAATAGATATATCCCTAATAATATAGATCCTGCATGTGTTAATGAGTTTATAGGAAGTGATTGGACTTTTTATTATCTTGTGTGTATATTATATAGATTATAAATTCGTATAATTTTTCATCAATTGATATAGGAATGTGGCGCCTACCCTCCCATATATATTCCATACTAAAGTATGGTCATGGTAATCCTTACTTGTAGTAGATTACTGTAGTCAGTATAAATTTGTAGAGAGTGTGTTGTGTGTGTTGTGTGTGAGGTTTGCGTCTTATTAAGAATTGTTGATGAGATTTATTGTTCGTGTTTCGCGTTTTTGTCTTTCAGATATTGTTGTCCATCTACTGAGGATTTTTATATGTAACCGGTGCGTGGTGTGATATCTCGCTTTATAAGGGAATTTTTTTTCTTCTTTATTTTTTGGGTGTGTGCATATTTTGCTCGTTCTTCCCTTCTTGACGATTTCATTATAGTTTGTTATAGATTTCATTATTTGTGTAATCGACTCGAAATCTAAATAATCTTCTAAGCGCTATCTCAGATCCGCAATGTGTGTGTGTGTGTGTGTGTCAGATCTGAATGCTCAAAAGTAAAAACTATACCCCTCTAAATATACAACCCCCATCACACACACGCTTGTTTATCTGCTTGCATTTTGTGCGCGTCTATCCACATAGAAGTTATAAACCCCGCTAGTTAGAAGACTCTCTTGTTTTCTAGCTGTGCTTTATGTGTGTCTCACCTTGCTTCTCGTCACACATCTCTCGAAGTTTCATGCACTCATGTCACACACACTGTGACCCTCGCTCTCTCTCTCTCTCTCGCGCAACACTAATCCGTACATTTTTTTTAACCTCTAAAAAACAAACAACCACACACATTATAAAACACTAAAACCACCCTCCCACTAAATCCACCCCCTTAAAAAATATTAACTCCCCAACCTAACAACCAATTAAACCAACACCCCAAAAATAATCACAAACCCCAAAATCCAAAAAAACAAATCCACCAACCCTCCCCTCCAATCTAAATCTAGCCTTAATTTTATCCATCCTCAATTCACAAGCACACACTCATGATTTTCTCTTTGTCTGAGGTGTTACAAGATCTACTCGGACTAGAGATAGACCTCTCATACTATAGTGATCAGTATATGTGTGTGTGTGTTAATTATATATCGATTCTCTTATATTCAAACCCAATTCTCACCCCTCTACTCTCTAGCTCCAACACCTATCCATACATGTGTGTGTGTACACTTATGGTAGATAGATTATTATTAGATAAACCTATAGTAGATGATGATCTTCGAGATGGGAGGTCGTTCTTTTGTGTGAGTTGTGACGCGTAGAGCTTGCTGTGCTCTTATATAGCGCGCGTGATTAATAAGTCTTGTTAAAGTGCTCAGTGTATTTATTTAGGAATGTGTAGATCTTCTCGCGCTGCGTGTATGAGGTTTTTAGAGAGATGTTTCCTTCTCTCACGCGACACTCCTGAGTTTTGAGATCATATTGTCTGATCATATCTTGCTTACCTACTCCCCTCCTCTGTCTCGATACTAGATTATAGTATTCTCGTTGTTATTGAGATTATATATTTAATATTGATGTGTTGTTACTGATCTTCTATTGGTGTCTTGTTAGAGAGAATTTTCGACTTGTCTTTTTTTTTGATTGTATAGAGAGCATTTTGTCGTGTGTTGTCATATGTGTGTGTGAAGAGATATCTTAAGAGTAGATATCTGTGTGAATTAGTACTACACGAAAGACGTGTGTCTGACACACACCAGAATACCCCATCCAATATCGCTCACCTGTGCTTCCAGATACTCCACGGCGCTAACACTGTCGTCTGTAATATCCCAACAGTGTGTGTATACTTTGTAGGTAGATTACGTCGTCTATCCGAGAGATCTCTCTGTGTAGAGTGACGAGTTTGAGGCTCTTGTTTAATGACATTCTGTCGAGGTCTCGCTGACACGGCGCAAGTGTGCGTATGTCGAATGTCTCACTCACACACTACATGTTAATAGTGAGATGATCGCGTGTTATCTGGTTAACGTGCTTGTTTTAGGAGGTCGGCGATAGTAGTGGCTTGCGTGAGCGTATGGGTGAGATAGGGATCGACACACGCAGAAGTAATCCGTTGTCCAGTGTGAGGATTTATGCAGTGGTGTAGTGCGTTTGTCTTTGTTTGATAGAGCTCCTTTTTGATGAGAGTATGATGATGATACCCTCAGTGTGTGATCCTTCTGGGTGTAGGCTCGTGTGTATAGCACACTCTCGCGCACTCTGCTGCATCTCTCTCGCTCTCACTCGCGCGCTACTGTGTGGATACTAGTGAGCGCATCGCCCGCGCACACTCAGCGCTCTCGCACGCGCTTCTGTTTTAGATATAGATCAGCGCTCTCTCGTGTTGTGGTTGTGTGTATGGGGGTGCATTCTGTTTGCGAGAGAGTGTGGTGGGAAGGAAAAGACGTTGTCCACTGTTTATGTGCCCTTGTTTTAATGTTTAGAGTAGACTGTGTGTGTTGCCTGTGGTTAGAGCGTGTGTGTGTGTGTGGTGACACGATGTTGGGTGTAGAGATATCTCTCTGTTTTTTTTGTTGAAGTATGATTGTAAAGGACTCAGTATTTGCCATGCCACAAAAGTTCATTCGAGTGCTGCGCTCGCGCTCTCTCTCCCACCTGACATATGTTTTGGTGTCTAGTGCGGGTGTTTTGTTGGGTCCAGGGGGGAGTTTTTGTGGGTTGACGCTATATATACCTCTGAGTGTGCTAAACTCCACGTCTAATAGGCGCTGACTGTCCGTATCTCGAGCACCATGCGCGCACTGTGTCGGCGTGGCATAGGTCTTCAGTGCTCCAGACAGCTCGATATCAAGCCCTTCTTAGAAGTCACTACGAGCATTTGGAACGGAGCAAGTCATAAACTCTGCTTCTACGCCTCAAAACCTAATCCAGATTTTCCGTTCCTTGGATCTGGCCACTGCTCCAGCCCTGGTTCAGGCCAGAAATTCCGGGGCATAATTCTATGGGAGGTGACATGCAGGATTATTTTGGCACCCAGCAGGGGATTAGCACAGAGTATTCTCCACTTCCTAGTCCCAGAGGACAAGCCAGGTCCTAAGCTCTAGAATCATAGTGGGTGCTGTCACACCACTTCACCAAGAGCCGGACGGGGTTAGCCATTGAGTCGCAGAATAAACCGGTCAGAAGATGTAAACAGAAAAGTCACAGGTTGCCGCCTTCCTCCAGTTACCATATCCAATTCCCCTTTCTCTCAGTCAAATTCAGCAGCAAACATCACCATCTGTACCAAGAAGTCCAGGACGGTCTGATAATCGTACTAGCCCTAGCTCAAGATGGAAGAAGGGTGAAAACTGCTGGGTAGAGGCTCATTTGGACAGGTTTATGTTGGTTTCAACGGTAAGAACAGATTTATTTCTATCCAGGTTTTTTTTTCCTGTAGGGTTTTAGTTCCTAAAGTGTTATCCCAATTGTCGGAATGTTATTGTATGTATTGAACTTCTTTTTTTTCATTGTTGTATCAAACATATCAAAATACCATTTTAATGTATCCAACTTTATCAAATCTACACGAAAGTGTATAACTTGTCACCCAAAGTGTATCCTACTTTTAACCAAATACATCAAATGGTAGGTCTTTTATAAGTTTGATACATACAATGGTAAAAAATCAAAGTCCATACATACAATAACTTTTCGTGACAAGGTAGGATTACACTCTATGAAGTAAAACTTTTTCCTGTATGCTTGTTTTGTTCGTCTATATTGTCGATTTTTACCCTGGCACAGTGTTGTTAGTTGTGTAGGAGGTTGTCAATTTGATAGGAAACCCCGTAATTATATGATTGTACTTTAAAAAGAAAATCTATTTAGGTTTTCTTTAACGAGTATTAGGGATGTTTGGCCAACTTGCTGATAAAGCTAGCTGTTGGCGATATACAAGTCATGTGGTGTAAAAAGTGGTTATATACTAGATGACAATGTAAACTGGCCTAACAATACATGTTGAAAACCATAATTGGTAACTGTCATAAGTGGAAAAAAAAGGTTAAAAAAAGCCCCTGGAACTTACTGATTAGCTTTATGGGAAGCCAAACTGGGCTTTATCAATAAGTCAAAAATAAGTGTTGATGGTTGCCAAACATGGCCTTAGTGTCGAGCATCCAGTTATCTCTAACGGGCTTTGTTATGGTGTAGTGAAAGCGGTGAATGAAATGTGCGCAAGAAGGAAGTTCATTGTTTCAGAGATGATGCAAAGACAAAGGAACGTGAAAAACAGTTCGGCGCCAAAGTATGTATATCAACAATTTGAAACCAATACTTTTTTTCCTCTATTTTTCCTCTCTAATTGCATCATTTATTTTTTGCTATATCTGTTTTTACGGTGATTATTTTTTGATTTTTGTAGGAACGTTTCTTTGTTGAGACGTGTTAAGTCATCCAAAATATTGTGCGTACTATGGCTCTGAAATGGCAAGTTTATACTTAATAACTCATTGCAACTACATGTGCCACACCTTCGGACTTCATTACAAATTGTGGTTTCTGGAACAGTTTTCTGTGAAAAGGATTTGTTTATTCTTCATATTTTAGTCATAGGGATCCGATCAATAAGAAGGGTACCTATCGTTAGAACTTAGAAAGGGATGTGAATGATTCAAAAAATCCGAAAAAAATCTATCAGAAGATGCATATGTGAACTGATGGTTAATATTATTTATATGGTTACATATTGGCATCTTCAATTGGATATTTTCAATAATTCACATATGACCTTATCTTCTTATCTTCTCATGATATTTAGCCTTCTTATTTGAAACCTCTCCCTATGGTCATATTTACTGACTTTATAAAGAATGTTTGTATATCAAATGCTTTGTCACTGGCTCCTTACTCTTGACGTTCCCCACCCCATGAAAACAGGTTGATGACAAAACTTTATATATATTGGAATATGTCTCTGGTGGTTCCATCTATAAAACTTCTTCAAGACTATGACAATTTGGTGAACTGGCCATCCGAAGTTACACTCAACAAATCTTATCAGGGCTAGCATATTTACATGCTAAGAATACTATCCATAGATGACCAGTTACCCATTGAAGCAATATTTTACAGTTTGCTAAAGTCTATCAAGGACTGCTCATTGATTCTTAATCTTGACATACCAAATTTTTTGGCGTCTAAAATCGCGTGCAGGGATATAAAGGAGCAAATATCCTTGTTGATCCAATGGCCGAGTTACGTTGGCAGATTTTGGAATGGCCAAGCATGTAAGTTTGGCTAAACTGCTTAGTGGTAGTAAAATAGAAAAACTAATCAAACACGAGGAAATTAGGAGATCCCTATTTAATACAAAAATCTTGTTCACCGGTTCTCATCCAACGTCTCCGGGATCTTTTTGTAACTATAATTAGATATATACATCGTATACTGATATAAAATAGCTTGCTAAAGTTAAAACCCTCCCATAATTTGACATCCACTAAATGGCAGATCACCAGGGCAGGCGTGCCCATTGTCCTTCAAAGGAAGTCCTTACTGGATGGCACCTGAGGTTAGTATATAAGTCTTTTGTTTGTTCAACATTTTAAAGATGCTATAACACTTCCGCAATTCTCAATCTTTCTTTCGTCATGTAAATGCAGATCATCAAGAATACCAGTGGTTCCAATCTTGCTGTTGACATCTGGAGTCTTGGATGTACAGTTTAGAAATGGGCACAACAAAACACTTGGAGCCCGTATGGAGGGGGTCAGTATTGTGAAAACTTCGTTTTGTGTGTCTGATTTTTTTTTGTTTGCTTGTGCCTCTTATTTGTGAAAATGGTCAAGTTGAGTCGGACATACACCCCCCCTCCAAGAGAGGCTACAGGGACGATTGTCCCAGGGTGTCGAGTCCCTAGTGTGGTAATACGTATACTTGGCTTTGATACCATTTGAGAATGGTCCATGTCTAGCTGATGTGGGATTCCAAACACTATTCGAATTGATCTTTATTTTCCTTACCAATCATGGGATATTTTGTCCTTACGGTAGCCGCCTTGTGTAAGATTGGAAACAGTAAAGAACTCCCTTTATACCTGACATCTGTCGGATGAGGGGAAGGATTTTGTAAAGGGCAATGGCCTAGCGGAATCCGCTCATGTCCTTCGGCTGCCCAATTATTGGATCATTGCTTTGTTAAAAATGTGCTCCATTTGAAAGGCCTAATACCATATTCTGAGTCATCCTGATCCACCTCCAGGCATTACAAATGGGGTAAAATCTCTGCTCTAGATATCTATTCATGCTGTTCCCTTTATATCCATCAAGTTCATCTTCATTCTACTTCTATCCTTTTACTTTAATTTTCTTTGTTTCCTAAAAGTAAGTGTTGAAAAGTTTACTTGAACCATCATGTTTCATGATTGGTACAGATCTAATATGCTCCCCTTTTACTTGGATGTCAATCACTATTATTCTTTGCAATTTTGTACACGTCTAAAAAATTCTTCTCTTGGCGACTGTGGGCTTTCTTTGTAATTGCTATTGTAGTAAGGAACTTGCCATAAGTGTATGCTATTCAAAAATATGTTCATATCTATTTTTTTTTCTTTTCAATTTATCACCATCCGAAGTGCAATTATGGTATTATGGCATAAAACTAGGGGTGTGCAAGAGAGGCACAAAAAATTAAAGAGAATAAGGATATCCATGATATATAGGGGTGGTGGCATATGTTCCAAAACCATATCCATGATCATATGGAGGCAGTTACATTCGAATTTGGGCCATCTACTTTAAACTCCTAGGGTCGTTGATAGGGGTTCCCTAGTTGTGGTTCCTCTGAGCTCCTTTCGATAATGCGTGAAACTTGTCTGATATATAACAAGTGATTTCTGTTAGGACTAACAATATGGTTCCTTACTTTTTCAGGGGAATTGGACATTCCAAGAATCGGCAAACAAAGGATTCAGATAGACTAGCGACCATTCATTCTAGAGTGCCACGAGAACGAGCTTTATCTCCAGGGGTTGCACCAACCACCAAACCGCGCATTTGATTACGAAACCTATATGTAAAACTAGTCAATCTGCCTGCTTAACATTTTTTAATGGAAAGATGGAAACTGTAGCCAACTTTACGAGATTACAGTCCAGTTTTTTTATCGTATTGCAGTTGATGTTCCCCCAAAAAAAAATTTCAAAAGGAACATATCATGCCCGGTCTCTCCAATAGGAAAGCCCCCTTTTACAAGCACGATCACCACAACACCCTGAATGGAAGGCTGTCTCGTCACCCATAATCAGCCCACGAACCACTTCAGGTGCATTCCACTCCTCTAAAATGGTGGGCCTAAGATCCCATTTCATCATGGTGAACCACTCTGTTTTACCTGCATGAGATCTCAAAAACCCACCAACGTCCTTGCTTAAATGGTGCATCTTATTCGTGACCCTCGTTTCCTGATATGTTCGAGCACAAGCAGTCAGGTGGTCCTGGATTGCAGACCCTGGTCGACAATTTGGTGGCCTCCACTCAAGAAACTTCATGGGGACAGACGGTCTTAGCCCGACTCCGTATCCCATTCTACTCTTGAGGGAATAAGTCAACTTCAAACCATCTTTGGATCTTAAATCCTTATAAGGTGCAAATATCGTCCTAGTTGCAGAACGGCTATTAAACAGGATGAGAAGACCGTTTAAAACGGCTTAAAAAATCCTTGAGATATGATCTAGGAGTCAAGACGGTTGTACGGTCCATAAGGTAGCTGAATTCATATATATGCACCATTTGAAAGGTGGGTTTGCATATATGATATGTCTCACTTTGCTAGTAAGTTTTATTGGGTTTCTGCGCTTATGTCAAAAGGCAGATGCTATGTTGGGTGTAAACAGGATTTCACTTATCTTTATATCATTCAAATAGAGATTAGAATTTAGGAGAATTAAGTAGAGAATTGAGGGGTATTTTTTTTTTGTGGAAGCTGAAACTGCTGTACATAAAAATGCAGAATCAAAAGTATTGCGTTTTGTGTTTCTTCACTTGACGCACTTTTGTACCGGCAAACTGTATCTATTCTATATCTATTTGTGTATGATTTTGTTGCATGTACCATGTACATTGCATTTCGGAGAATTGGGTTATTTGATTTGGAAGTACTGATTTTTTTATGTTTATATCGTTTATACAGTATGATTTGTTCAATTTTAGTCTGTTTTTTTGGTGATAAACAAGCTGTTCTTTTACTAATGTCTTGTGAATGAAGCATAATTTGGACATAATGGGGTTTGATCATTTGTAGCATATGTAATGTTTAATGTGCAAATATGTGGCAACATCACCTCATATTTCCAATTTAATCTCATATGGTTTGGGGAAAAACTTTTGGATTAATTTTTTTTAAGAAATTGCAATTTTTTTTTCTTTGAATTTAATTACTGACCTTGACAACTTCTAATTTTAAGAAACAGCCCTAAGGGGCTGGTTTATTTTTTTCTTTTCCTTTTTTAATACCTCTTTAATAACTCTTAACTTTGAAAACTAAAGAGGTTTGCGAAAACAGAATGGAGTTTATTATGGGAAAATGAGAAAGGAAGAAAAGGGTATTTCATTATTATGGGTAAATCCAAATTAGGAAGACTACGAGAAATACAAAGAAAAAGGAATAAAAAGCTCACAGATGCGATCATGATGATGAATCACCCTCACGAACCCAAATACTTCAACCTGCCGTCTCCAACCCAAAGGGGTAGTCGGTAATTTTTTTGTCTTAAACCGGGACAAGTGACCCCTCTTGATTGTAGCGAATAAAGTCAAGATTTTTACCATTATGTCACATGTAAACAATCTAGAATAGTGGTGGAAATAAGCTTATTGAGCTATTAAGCTTATGGAGTAATACGTAAACACCCCTTAGTCAATTTTGTGTGTTTGTTTATAATCGTCTAACACTTCAAGAGGGCTTTGGCACCACAAGCGGACAAAGTTGTTAGTAAGAGGGTGATTCAAGCTGGGAGGATACCCATTCTTATGTATCCAACATGCTATCGTTTTGGTTTCGTAAACTGAACTAAAAAACTTGTTCATATTCGTTCATTATTAAGTGGAGTTCGGGGTTGTTGCCAAAGTAGGAAAGGCCAACAAGGAAAAGACAAATAAGAAAGAATCAAAATACTTCAGTTTAACTAAGTACCATTAACAGTAGGACAAAAGGCAGGGTTTATGTGTGTGTGATATACCACACCTAGAATATAAAGCACCATTTATTTAAATATAGAAATAAGAAAAAGACCAAAATTTCTCTCAAACTCTACTCTGGCTTTTAACTAAACCACCATTAGCTATGAAGCACAAAAAAAGGCAAGTAAATACAAATCATAGTCATGAAAACATAAATAAATAAACAAAGTCTTAGAAACAAAACCCCAACTTTTCAACAAACCCCCATGACAAAAAACCCCCAATTTATTTCTTATTTTTAATATAAAAGCAACTAAACCCCCCCCCCCCTATCCTCATTCTTGTCCTACTTTATTCATTTGTCTAATACTTAACCAGTTTCATATTGCATGGAATCCAAAACCGGAGCCATAATTTATATGTATTATATTTCTCTCTATAAGTAAACAAGAACCATATTTGTTTACTTGGATCAAGTTCATGCTAAAATCACCATCTTTTTTTTGCCAAATCCATGTCTTTACCCTGTTCTGTCGTTTTCGCCAAGTTGCTATCCGAGAATTATTCACGCTCTTACCCCTCTTCACTGCCGGATGCAGTGCTACATAGCCATGTAGTTGCTGCTCCCTAAAACCCATAAAAAACATATATTTATTTTGAATTTGAAATATCAAGAAATATGTCGAGTTTGATGATAACCATAAGTTTGCTAACCTGTTCTCAACATTTTTCATCAGAACACTGTGAGCTTGCTAACAAAAACCTGCATACATTTAACAATGTGGTTATAGTTATATGCAAAAAACTTTGTTTTCAATTTTATTTGGCTGACATATATATTCAAGAAACATTACCTTCAGCAAAGCTGGGAGGAGTAAATTATGTGGCGGAACAATTTGTGGAGATTACTCCCGGATATGAAGTGAGTTTGCAGTTTTTTCTATCCCTCCTCTGTTCAAACATACCAAAACATTCTTAGCTTCACAAGGGTAGTTTAGTAATTTACCAATCTCCTTGATTTATGTTCCACTACCTTTGGGTCGGATGTATTTTTGTCCCTATAGTTTAATGTCAAGCCAAATTTGGGGACAAAAATGCACCCAAAGGTCTCAAACTCTCTATGTCGGATTAAGATATGGACCATATGGCATATTTGGCACCAACATGTTTTTATTTGTAATCTATGGTGTCACTTACCGTTTAATGTGTTTATCGACATGTTTCGTGTTTTTGAAGTGGAAAAAACCATTTTGTTTGACTTCATAAGTCTACACTATTGGACACAGATAAACTATGAAAATGGGAGGTATACCTTTAGTTGTCTTGAAAGCTCATTAGCATGCAGGATGTTTGGATAGCTTGACTGGTATGCTGATATTTATGTATCTGCTCAGCTTCACCTAATTAAATCAACAATATAACATGGACCTAAACCTCCCCAAATTTCATTACAAATTGAAAATGCTATAGGAAAGAATCCAAGGAAGATCATTCTTCCAAAGCTTGGAAAAACAACAATGAAAAATGGGAAAGAAAGCTGTCCTTTTCTTAAGGGAGAAAAAAACACCAGATATGAAGACTTAAAGTATTGAGAAAACTTATGTTTTTCATCATTAATCTGTATCAAACGAATTCCTTCAGGATAGGTAATCCCTATGGGCCTCCGATGATACATTCACAAATCCTCCCTCCTTCTTACTTTTCGTGCCGTTTTCGTTCATATTGTCCAGCAACAGATGGGTCAGAAGGAAGTGACCTGAAAACACCAAGTTTTACCAATTGATGTACTTGAAAGAAAGTATCAAACCAACAAAAACACATGAAAAATTTACCTAGATTGGATGGTGGACAAAACTGTAGCTCTATGTTATCTTTAGAAAGCATAAATGGAGTCATCATTATACCTGCATTATTTCTTAACACAAACGAAGATGCCATAAAAAAACAGAAAACTTAAGCTTTTTATTTGAAACTAGTCTTTTTTCTGAAAAGGTGTGTTCAGATTAGGAGGGGAAATATTATATATATGATCTTACATTCAGCAAGTTTAGTGATTGACCACTTGAATTAAAATCGGAGGCAAATTTCCTTAACGGATGCCAAGGACTAAGAATCCAACTCCCTTGCCTTCAACTTTGGGCGTTGGGATTTCTTGACGATTGCCTTCTTGAACCTGTTTGCCAGCAGCCATATTCCTGACACCCCATAACGACATGTGCCCCACGCAGGCCAACACTCGCGCTGTTTCATGCCCGATACCACCTTGATCCTACTGTGGATATTTATATCGTAGAAAAGTTAATAAAACAAAGATCAACTTTTACAGGTATGTCTTGTATCTAACAAGTATACTCTAAACTTTTGTTTTCTCTGAAAATTCAACCTGATAGTTGTTATTTTCAAAAATTGCATAAAATCTTGTTAGCATTTCAACTTCCAAGAACCTTTATGTGAAAGATAACTCCTTTACATAGTTGATGCAATTAGGCTCGTTTGGCAAACTAGCAGATAAGCTCTAGCTGGATGAATAAGTTGCGTTTGGCTCTTCTCTCTCTCAAATAGCTAATAGGTAGCTAGCTTATGATCTGTTAAAAAAATGGAATATTTAAAAACTGTAGCGTAAAATTAGCTAGGGGTATATTTGGAATAAAAAAAACAATTTCCCATAAGTAACCAAAACGGCTACCTCAACTTACAGTCACTTATAAAGCAGACTTCTAAGCTGACTTATTTTTATTTCTAAACTATGCCTTAGGCTCCCCTTAATAACTTTGAGGAGTTACCCCACAGTTGATTGCATTTAGATCTTTTTTGATGCACTTGATCACTAGTGTGCAGAAAAAGTCATCATCTGATCCACAGAAACCAATGGACCATAATTGTATTAGATCCAAAATTTCAACATCCAAACCTTGGTTCCCTTGGTTCTTGGAGGATGGATACACTACCAGAATCCAATAAAAATATCCTCCAACACAGTTAGTAGCTAGTTAATTGGGTAGATTAAACTAGTACTTGGGGTGGATTAATTAGAGTTGATTACTTTGACATTCACTTTCATAATCATATAAATAAATAATGGTGGTGGATTACACATCTAAAAAAAGGAGTATAAGTAGTAGGAAAAGTGTGAGACTGTAACAATGGCTGGTGAGACCAGAAGCATCGATGCCATGGGTTGACTGCTCGGCGGTTGAATATTGGGAGAACCCAGAAGGGCCTGGTCTTCGAAAGACCACATGATTGATTAGATAGACAGATTATAGATATTAAGTGGATGAATTTATGTGATAAGATTGATGTGATAATGGAGAAAGTAAGAAATGAAGGAAGGGTTTTATTATGTAGAGGAAAAGTGGGGAGTGTCCATGCTGCCACCTCATCGACTTCATATTCACATTGATTCTACAGCCATCAACGACTAATGCCGTCTTTCCTTTCCCCTCCATTTTAGACTCTGATTTTAACCCCCTACAGATCACAATTATATTTGTAGTGTTTTTGGTGGCTTATAGGTTAAGGTGTATCACTAGCGCAATCCTCTCAACCTAACATGCCACATCAGCTGATACATAGCTTTTTTCAATCCTCTCTAAAACCCTCCTGTAACCCGTACCCCAACCTCTTAACAATTCAACACAACTCACGCTGGCCTTGGCGGAGTGTGGCCAAACCCGCCAAGGTGGGCCGTCGGCATTCAAAATATTGGTATACCCCAAAACCCGCTTGCCAACTGAAGACCCCCACCGCTATGCGTACGCATCGCCTAAGGCATGTGAAAAAGGTGAGTTGTTATTGCCTACTTTCACATGTTAAATTCAGGCGTTTTTAGATTAATCATAGTAGAATTGAACTCAAATAACATATTTAGCTGTCTATTAATCCTTGGAGAAAAAATTGTCAAGACAAAGCATGTGGGATTACCCGTTCTAAAAAAAGAATTTTTAAATATTCTTTATCATTTTCCTTATTCTAGAATTTACCTTAATCTGTCCGAGAAAGGGAAATTATGTATTTGAATAGTGGGGTTGCGCCTAACCTCCACATTTTTACCCTCCTAAATAGAAAGGTCTTATTTTTATTAGATATTTCTAGATTAAGATGCCATTTGGTTTCATATCGTTATCGTTTCATTTTTCCTCACTCCTTTTTGGTCCCTTTTTCAACAAAATCAGTTAACAATTGTTGACCTAAAATAAAATGTTTTAGTCATTTATCATTGTGTTGTTCCTGTGACATCTCGTGTGTGGTCAGAGATGGTGAATCTCGACAATCCAACACTATCCCTCCGACACAGGGGCGGTGCCAGCCTGGCCCACAGTTGTCACTGATCCACCCTCTAGTCAAAAAAATAGATTTTTAGTTTAAACCCATCTAACATTCTTTAATTGTAGATAGGCCCACTCTTTTTTAAACCCAGTTGTAGTTGATTAACATCGAAAAGTTAAAACACACCCCAATATTCTCGTTGTGTATGTGTACCGCCGTGGTTGTTCTCGGTGCCGTCGAGGTTGCTATGGGTCGACGGTGGTGGCGGCGGCCTAGTGGTTGCTGCTGTCGTGACCACCGGCACGATGTAGTGGCATTTCTAACCCACCGCTGCAGCTACGGGTGGAAGTTACGGCGGCTGCGGCAGGCGGAAGGAGTACGCGGCACGTTCGGGTTGTAGTTGGACCATATGGCGCGGTTTCGTGATTTGTTCTTATTTTGGGTTTGATCTTTAGAGATAATTAGGTGAATCGTTGAATCCTGATTTTCGACGTATATGTGAAATAAATTTTCAGTTTTAGCTTGTAGAGGACGTCGTGACTCGTGGGGTTAATTGTCTTGCCTTTGAGGTGAGTTTCACTTTACGAATTTTATGTTAATATGAATGTGTCTAAGCATGATTGTGTGTAAAAGGGAACTCACTGCCCTTGATGAGTTGAGGGGACGGATCGCGTCCTAAGCTGGCGGATAAAGGGAACCACTTGCCTGGATGGTTGTTCAGTGGGCAGATCGTGTCCAAAGCTGGCGGAGAAAGAAATTCTAGTATTATCTCATGAGAATTATATTTATATTGATTGTTGTTATGATTATTTCGTGTTATTATAATATATGACGAGATTATCTGAATTGTGGATGTGAATGTGCTGGGCACCTGTTGTGATATGTGCGTGCATGGAAAACGTGAGGTACGGTATGGTTGCCTGTGCCACTAAGGCGTATAGCTTCCCCTTTCGTTGATTCCCTTTTTCAGGTTCGGGGGATCAGGCGGGATAGGGCAATGCCCCGGGTTGATGTGAGTGACGAGATTGGTTGCGTTATTTTACGTTTAATGATTATTAGTTATTTAATCTTATTTTCTTGGGGATGACTGTAATAATTTTCATAAGATTTCTTTTAAAAAATGTTACTTCCATTTGAAATTTGTAATAACTTAGATATTTTTTTAGTTATTACTTATTAGAGTTTTTTTAAGTTTACGATTTTACAATTGGTATCAGAGTTAGGTTTAAGAGATTCAGCACACACGATTGCGAGTGAGTGTTGTGGTTGGACTTAAACTAGGAATTTTTTGTTGAAAAGATAACAAGCGTCGGAAACCATCGGCTTAGAGTTTCAAAACGGGGGAAGTGAGCAATCTTACGTTACTTTTCTTTATATTGCTGATAAATTGTTGTGGCGCTATTGTATGCGTTTGAATTATATGCAAATATTTGAGCGGCATGCGATGTGTAAATGGGGAATATTTGTGAAATTAACTGTTGCACTAGTCCATGATTGGGATTTTGAGGGAATGGTACCAGAACCGCAGTCTATCAATGATAATTGGTTAAGGTAAGGGATCTCTAGGCATGTTCTCGTCGGATTGTTGTCTTGTCGACTCGAACAATTGTCATTACCGGTTGGTTATAGTAGTAAGGGCCCAATTGATAGGATTATGTGCAGAGTGAACAAACCAAGTGGTTAACATCCAATGTTACACGGACACTTGAGGTCACACCGTGGGGTGGTGCGGAACCTATAAGTGAACAAGTTAGATGAAACCCCGAAATGGAGATTAGGAATTTATAATAGTGTATTATAAATCAGTTGGGTTAATTTCAGTCAGAATTACCAAAGTTGGAGGGTTATTAATTTAATTAGGATATTATATATTTATTAAGATAATAAATATATAATAGTTAATTAATAAAGATTTTATATATTAGATAAATATTAAATTATAATTTCGTATGCAAATTCTTTTCCAGCTAATTTAAAGGAAAAAGGATTAGAGCTAATTATAAAAGGAAACTGAATCTTATTACAAAACTGTATTTTACCTCCATATAAATAAGGCTTATGGGTTAAGGAAAAATACAAGCCTATCAGCTAAGAAAAGTCAGTTTGAGTTTTCCTCTCTCTCCCTCTCTCTCCATCGGCGAGGCCGACGACCCCCCCCCCCCCGGTCGGAGTCCAGTTTCGGTTGTGTCGGGTTTTTCATAAAGTTCCTACTAGAGGGACGTTCGTGGTGATCATTGGGTGGATCTATTCTTCAAAGCAACCAGGTAAATGAATCTAAAACCAAAAACTAATAGGGATTTAAAACTATAACGATTTAAGTTCATTAGCTATAAATGGGTTTTTAGCTTTTATCGCTTTCCTGCGCATAAATAAGATCAAAAAAAACAGCGTGTTTTTGATCGCGTCGGTTTTATCAGTTTGATTAACTAATGGTGATATATCAAACAGCGAGGTTTGTTCAGATCTGAGATAATCTTCGAGTCAGTTCGATCCGAGGTTACCCACAAATAAACCCAACAGTGGTATCCAGAGCCATTGTTAAAACATCGTTTCTAGTCTTATCGTTTATCTGTTTATGCGTGATCCATTAAATATTATTGTTTCTTGCGTATCAAGTTTAAAAATTTGATTTCTTATTTAAGTTTATTTTATTTAATAAAATTTTAGAATTTTTTGTATTAAATTGTTATTCGTTACGGAAGACCGGAAAAAAACATCACCAGATTGGTGATGGCTGCGTGTTGTGACTCACACGCACCACCTGCATCGTTAGGTGGTTGCGGCTAGGTTGCCTGTGATCGATCGCCGGCCCGCCACCACAGTATGTAGGTAACAAAAAACAACGGCCCCTGGGCTGCCGTACAAGAACCCACGCCACCAGTGGGTGGCGGTGATCAGGCGGTTTCGGCGGAATCGATGGGTACCGGCGACGCGCACGCACACGCGCTCGGTCGCGTGCTCTCAGAGGCCATGACCGCGGGTGGTGGCCGGTGGCCGTTATCATTACACATCAGTTTTCGTGATGGTTGGCATGCGGCGATGGATTTAATCAAAACCACCGATCGCACCCCGTTAGTGGTGGGTGATGTGGGTGGGCTGTTGGTATTGTTGCCACCAAGAACGGTGCCACGGTGGCAATGCTTGGCGCGTTGTCACCAAGATCATCGCTAGCGTGTATTCATAGAATGATACACGACGGTGGCCCGACTGCCACCACGCCAGTGACCACTAATCGCGATCAGACTCACGACGGTTACTGAGAAACAGCACCAGCAGCGGGGCGCCCAGCAAACCACCAGAAGGTGGGGTGGGGCGATCTCGCGGGGGAGACAGTTCTCGATCGCGAATCGAACAATACAACAATCGAAACACACCACCAAAGCCGTCAACCGGCGATGCGTGGTAAGAGTGGTGGGGCTTTGGATTTCAGAACGCCGGTTACAGTGATGGCACGGCATTAGACGCCTGGCCGACAAGCAATGCGTGACCGGGGGTGCCATCGCCACGACCACACCATAGAGACGTAGGTCGGCAGAGTTCGGCTGTCACTCAAACCACCAGGCGCACCACACGATGGTGGTTGCGGCGAATGGGGTGGTCGATGGCGGAGATCAATGACCGTGGGTTGGTAATGGTAGTGGCGTCGTTTCGTTGCTATCGTTACCGATCATGATGTTGATGACGCAAGTGGGCCGTTCAACGAACAAAAACCACCAGCGTGGGTGGTAGACGTTTTGATTCTTGATATGGGTTAAACCTAGGGTTTTTCCGTTCTTGGGCCAACTTCACTTATCAGGCCCAAGCCCAGTTTTTGGATCCAAGCTATGGCCCAAGAGGAGTTTATCATTTTTGTTGCCTTTATCCAGATAATTGTTGCTAGGAGGGAAATAATATCTATATAATGTTTTAATCAAACCAGTCGTTGTTGATCGTTTGGTCAAACAAGTTTAGTTTATGTCTGAGACCAGCCAGTCAAACGCGAAACGGTTTAATGTTCACTATTTTTTAGATGATTAATTTATTTTGGTTAACCCGGTTTGATATATAAAAGGGAACTTTTTCTACAATGATTAATTTTATTTATAAAACAGTATATCTATAAAAAAGGGAACAAAACTGATTTTAGTTTTGGATTTATTTATAAAAAAACAAACTTTTGTTGTTTTTATGAATCATTTTTAAACTAAGTTCTTTTCAATAATTGAGACAAGATAATTTTAAAACGGAATCCAGTTTTATTTTCGCAGCGCTCTCGCGCTCGAATCTCGCGCGCCTGAGAGTTGCTCGCGCTCGCTGCGAGCCTTTTATTTATTGCATGTTTATATAAGTGCTAGTGATTGCTTGGAGATTATATATATATACATCCCATGTTTGAGTTTGTACCATGTTCTATTTAGTATTTGACCAACCTAGGACCATGACATATTACCGGGGGGCCTGCGTGCATTTACACCTCTTATGGTAATAATGACATTTAGGATAGAAAATTTTTCTTTCTTCTTTCGGGGATGACGAGGCCAGTGGGAGTACTAAAATTCTTCATCTACGGATGTTCTAACAATCATGGCAGAGGCAGTGGGGAGCAAGACTAGCGGAGTTTTGAGTGTTTAGTAAGATAGGTCATTTTTGGTCCCTAGGATACGTTGGCAAAAACTATAATTAGGGTACTATGTATTAATTATTGTTTTTAATTGCATGGTTGATTAAATTATTGTGATATCTTGCATGTTAATAGTTTTAATAAGTTGTTATTTAAAATAGTTTATATCACAAAAGGGAATATAGGTTTTAGTTTCGTTAAACTTTTCAAAAACAATAGTTTTGATTTAAAAACCCGTATAGTTGATTGTTATACATTAAAAGGCAAGTTGCCAAAAACCAGTTAGTTTTTAATCAAAAGGTGTGCTGTTTTAAAACAGTTAGTTTTAATTAGCAGTTAATTTTAGAACAGTTGGTTTTAAAATTACGAGTATGTTTTGAAACAGTTAGTTTAAATCATAGTAGCCTTTTTACAATCAGTTTTTCAAAATCCTGGAAGTAAGTTTTTTCCAAAACCCCGAAAATCATAGATCAGTAGTGCAACCGTCTAGGGGGCACCTTCGGCGTAAAGTACATAGGCGTTGTAAGTGATCACACATTCAAAACGTCTGTGTTCAAAACTGAAGTGAAGGGGTTACATAACTCTGCGAAATAATCTCCGGGTGAGGTACCGGCCAGAGTTATAGTGATCAGGTCCCCAAAATGCGTGAGATCTGTTTTGGTATATAATGTTCAACGGGTGGTTACCGGGCCATAAGCACTAAGAGGGACTAAAACATGCACAGGTAGTTGCCATAAGTCTCTGAAAAGATCTAGGAGTCATGTCAGCTAGAATATGTTGGTTAAAAGTCCTTACCTACCGAAATAAATACGGGTCTGGGGAGCAAGAACATTACGCACATCCGGACGTGATGAAATAAGGATCCTAGCCAAATAAAAATGATCATTTATGGGTTTATTGATATTTTATTGGAAATTAGTCTATTTACAGTTGCGAAGGACCAAAAGTTATATTTTGTGTAGATGGCAAAGCACTGTTACAGCTCTATAATCTTTCCCTCCGATCTATCCTAGATAAGGATAACTGACCGGCTCCCTAACTTTCTCACCCCAACCTTTGAAAATTGAAACCAAATTTAAAAATTTTTTCCCGGGTTGTAAAGGGGAAAAAAAACAAAAAATTTTTTAAAAAGGTCAATAATTTTTAAAAATTTTTAAAACATTTTTTTGTTTTTTTAAGGGTTTGATTAAAAATTTTAATTGGAATGTTTTTATTTAAAGTTAATTGTTTTGAATTAAAATATCGGGTTTGTCTAATTTCTTTTGACCCAAAATATAAATTTTTTTTTTTTTTTTTTTTTTTTTTTTTTTTTTTTTTTTTTTTTTTTTTTTTTTTTTTTTTTTTTTTTTTTTTTTTTTTTTTTTTTTTTTTTTTTTTTTTTTTTTTTTTTTTTTTTTTTTTTTTTTTTTTTTTTTTTTTTTTTTTTTTTTTTTTTTTTTTTTTTTTTTTTTTTTTTTTTTTTTTTTTTTTTTTTTTTTTTTTTTTTTTTTTTTTTTTTTTTTTTTTTTTTTTTTTTTTTTTTTTTTTTTTTTTTTTTTTTTTTTTTTTGGGGGGGGGGGGGGGGGGGGGGGGGGGGGGGGGGGGGGGGGGGGGGGGGGGGGGGGGGGGGGGGGGGGGGGGGGGGGGGGGGGGGGGGGGGGGGGGGGGGGGGGGGGGGGGGGGGGGGGGGGGGGGGGGGGGGGGGGGGGGGGGGGGGGGGGGGGGGGGGGGGGGGGGGGGGGGGGGGGGGGGGGGGGGGGGGGGGGGGGGGGGCCTTGAATTTGATTTTTTTTTAAAACCGGGCCCAAAAGAGGGTCATAAATTTAAAAATGCTTAGAATGACCCCCCAGTTGAGGGAATTTTTCAGACCAGGCCGTAAGAACGTACGATGCCACCAAAGCTTTTAATGGGCAAGTTTTTAAAGGGATCGAAGGACCAGTCATAAAAAGAAACGGCACTTGATCATCTGGGGGGTTTGGTCCCTTTTCCTTGCAGCTGGAACGAACCCCATATAAATTTTCACTGTCAGAAGTACGGGCCCCTTTTGTAGTAATTAAAATTTGAATAACATGGAAAAAACAATAGCAAAATTCACTCCATGTTTAAAGAAGTAAAATAAATATGGGGAACAGAAAAAACCCAAGGATGTCTTGATGGTAAGAGGGGGGGGTTTAAAAAAGAAGAAGGTTAAGCAATAGGAGGCAGGGAGGGCAAAACCCAAGGCAGAAGAGGAAGGGAACCCAAAAATTTTGATTGCTTTAGGTCCTTCTTATTGTGGTTTCAAGGAAAAGCCTAAGAAAAGAAGCGGGGAGAAGGGGAAAAGCCCAGATTGCAAAAGGGTCAAGGAAAGTTTTTTTTTAAACAAAAATTTTTTTTTTAAACATTTTTTTATTTATGAAACATTTTTGTTTTTTATTTTTAATTTGGTTTTTTTTAAAATTTTTTTGAAAAATTTATTTTTAATTTTATGTTATTTTTCCTGTTTTTAAAAAAATTTTATAAAAGAATTTTTATTTTACAAAAAACCCCAAAAAAATTTGAAATTTTTGGATTAAAAATTTTGTAAAGTTTTTTTACAAAAAATTTTGGTTTTTAATGAAGTTTTAAAATTTTATAAAACTAAAAAACAACGGGAAAAGGGGTTTGAAAAAAGTTGTTTTTGAAATTTAAAAAACATTTTTGATAATTTTTTTTCAAAAAGTTTTAAAAAAATTTAGGAAATTAACTGATGGGGAAAACAGTATTTTTAAAAATAGAAAATTCCCAAATTTTTGGATTAGATTTACAAAAACCCGTTAAGTTTATAAAAAGGAAAATTTTCAAAATTATTACTTAAATTAATTGATATCAAAAATTTTGACTAAGTCAATGTAAATTTTAGAATATTGGTTTTTTAAGTGTGGGGGGCCAATTTATTTCTATTAGTCGGATAAAAAATAAAAAAAAAAATTTTTTTGAAATTTTCTCGGAAATTTATAAAACCTAGGGAAAATTTAAAAATTTAAAAAAACCCTTTTAGTAAAAGGATTTTAAAATTTCAAGACCTGAAAAAAAGGTCGGTGACTTAAAAAAATAATTAAAAATGTTGGATTAAAAAAAAGATTCCATAATTTCCAAAAAGAAATGGAATTGATTTCAGGAGAAAACATTCATTACCAGCAACTAAAGGAAAGTTGCATTTCCATATTCAGGAACTGGAAGTTATCCAGGTCCCCAGTTCGGAAATATGAAAAATTAGTTTATTTTTTAAAATGTTTGAAAAAAAAAAAAATTACAGAAAAAAAGTTGAAAAGCTTGTTTTTTTTACCTTTTGAAAAAAATTTGAAAACTTTAATAAAAGGGTTTAAAACAAGATAGGTGATATTTTTTTAGACAGTAAACAAACGTTAAATATTTTAATAAAATTTATTAAAAAAAAAGAATTATTTTGTTTTATTTCAGGTGAAATTTTGGACTATACAAAAAAAAAATTCTTTACCCTTTTTAATTTTGCATGTTTTAATAATCCGGATGAAATTTTTTATTTTTTCATTAAAAATTGCCCGTAAAAAAATTTCTTGGGGGGAACGATAAGGGTTAAAGTCATTGTGAATTTTGGGTGTTTATCAGTTGGGAATAAATTAAAATGGTTTGTAGAAAAAAGTTGACGATATTTGATAGATAGAAATATGGACGTGTCCGGTTTGGTTTATTCTTGGAAAAAGTATAAGTAAATCTCCAGGGTTGTCCCCTTTACCTGAGGTATCTGATTTATTCATGAGGATACGATTTAGTCACCAACCCCTAGCCCTAACAGGGGGGGCTTAAAGGGGGGTAAAATAGTTCAGGGAACGTGGGTTTTTAAAAGGGAGATATGCAAGTGGGATTTGACCCTTTTTCAAAAAAGAGATATTTTGGGCCCTCTTGACGACTATATACTGTGAAATGATGGCCTGCCCAAGAACTGATTAGTTTTTTGTGTTTACCTATCGTAAAGTCGATATCAAAAAAAAAAAGTTTTTGAGTATTTAGAGTTGAACTTTCCAAGCTCATACTCACGAGAAAAATCCGGGGTGAAAAGGGAAAAAAAACCAAGATAACCCCAAAATGAAAAAGTAGTTTCATGATTTTTCCTTACGGAAAGTTTATACACCTCTGGTTAAGAGTTCTTTAACCCGGTCAGCCTAGTGCCTGTTAGGGGCCTCCTTAGGGTGTAAAATAAAACG
>JARYMX010000356.1:0-30737 GCA_030169165.1 Centaurea solstitialis | reverse complement strand
CTTTAAAGGTTAAAAGGGGGTTTTCAAAAACTATTAAAACGGGGGTTTTTTTTTTAAATTTTTTTTTAAAAAAAAATTTTCCCCCCCCCCAAAAAAAACCTTTAAAATTTTTGGGGTCCAAATTTTTTTTTTTATAAAAAAAAAAAAAAAAATTTTTTTTTTTTTTCCATTTTTTTTTTTTTCCCCCCCCCCCCAAAAAAAAAAAGAAAATTTCCCTTTGGAACTTTTCCAACGAAAAAATTTTTTACAAAGTTTTTCTTAAACTTTTGGTCTTAAAAAGGGAAAAAAAGTAAATTTTATGGGGAAAAAATTTTGTAAATTTAAAAAAACCAATCCCTAACAGGAAAAGGGAAAAAATTTAAACAAATTTTTGGGCCACCCGGGAACTTGCCCTTTTTAAAAATAAATTTTAAAAAGTTTTTAATATACCCTTAAAAAATTGGTTTAAAAACAAAGGTGGCCGGGGGGAAAAGGGGACTTTTTGGCAAATTGTTTTCAAAACCCTTTTTCCCCTTTAAACAACCTTCATCCTTTTCCAAAAAATTTTTTTTTCCATTTAAAAATTCGACACAAAAACTAAAACACTTCCCCTTAAAAAAAACCAAAATTTACTTTTTTTTTTTTTTTAAAACCTTTTTAATTTAACTAAAATTAAAATTTAAAAAAAATTTTTTTTTTTAATGTTTATAAATACTGGGTGGGTTTTTTAAATAAATTTATGTTAAAATTAAAAAATATTTTTTTAAATTTATTTTAAAATCATCATTTTGGGAAAAACTTTTTTTTTTTTTTTCGCTCACCAAAAATTTTTTCCCCTTCTTTTTCCCCAAAAAAAAACCTTTTTTTGTTTTTCCTTTTGTTGGGTCTTCCCCATAGTTTCCCCTTGTTTTTATTTTAATTCATTTTTCATTTTAAATTTTTTGGGGGCCCCAATTTGTTACTAATTGGGGGTCTGAAAATTTTTAAACCCCAATTTTTCAATTCCCCTTAATAAAAAACTATATGATATTTTGCTTTTTGTCAAACTTAAAAATGGCTATTTTATTTTGATATTGCCAACCGAAAACAAAAAAGGCCCATTTGATTTTTTTTGGGATTTTGCCCCTTTAAAAATTTTTATTGTTATTTTAAAAATTTTTTAAAATTTTTCAAAAAATGGTATGAAAACCTAAGTTAAATATTTAGAGGCCTCAAAAATTTTTTTGAAAAGAATTGAGGGTTTTATGGTGCACCCAAATATGTGTGCGTATATGGGAGTAAATTTGGGGCCCGGCTTTTCTAGTTTAATGTGTGCACTAAGTTCTTTAAAATTATTTGACAGTCCCCATACTTTTTTTAAAAAGAATTTTTGAAATATGTTTCTTTTTATCTATCTTTTTTACACAAAAAAAAAAAAAATAAAAAAAATAAAAAATAAAAAAAAATTGAAGGGACATTTTGGGTTGAAAACGAAGTTCATCGTGCCACCGGGGCCAAACCAATTTTTCACGGGAAAAAAACCCCCCAGGTTTGAAAATTTGGGTTTCCACTCCCGGGCCTTTTTTCCCCCCTTTTAATCATTTTTAAAAAATTTTTTAAATTTTAATTATTTAAAAAAATTGGTTTAAATTTTTATTTTGGGGGTTGGAAAAAAAATTTTTAAAACTTCCTTATTTTGATTTTAAAAAAAGAAATTTTATTGTCAAAAAGCAAAAGAGGGGCTTTTAAAAAATTAAAGGCAAATTTTAAAAAATCTTAAAAAAAGGGTTAAATTTTAGTACCCAAAACCCTTGAAATTAAAAAATAAAAAAAGTTTAAAAACCCCTTTATTTTTCTATTATAGGAAAAGTTATTAAAACCTTACAAATTTCACCCACACTAAAAACTGTTGATGTCCCGATTATTTTTGGTCCAAAATTTTTTTTTCCTTTTAATCAAGTTTTGGATTCACCTAAGGTAAATTTTTCTCTTGAGAATTTTTTCATCCCCAAATTTGAGGTTTGCTTAAGATTTGGGTTTAGGGATACCATTCGTAACACCCCGGGAGTTAAAAAGAATAGTGAATCCAATAACTTTGAGCCCAAATTTAAGATATATAAAGGGTTTATTAGTAATTACCTTTTTAATGCTTATAAAAAAACTTACATAAAAAATTTTTCAATCCATCTAAAATGAGTTGTTACATAGGGGTTTTTCAAAATCAAAATTTTTTTTTCGTAAAAAAGAAAATTTTTGGGGATGGGAAATAAACCCCATCGAAAATTTCTTTTGTTTTAAATTTTTTTTGGGAAAACTTCGAATTTTGGGAAAAGCCTATGTTTCCCAACGTTTTGGTTTAATTTTTAAAAAAAAAAAATTAATAAAATTTTATTTTTTTCGATTCCTAAAGGATTTTTAAAAAGTGTTTCTTTTAATAGAAAAAATAACTTTTTTTTATTAAAAAAATTTCCCTGTGATTATATTGTTTTTCAAGTGTTTTTAAAAAAAATATTTTTTTTTTTGGGGGCATTTGAAAAATTTTTAATTTAAAAATTAAAAACTTGGGATCGTTTTAAATTTTATTTTTGTTATTTTAAATATAAAACCAAATAGTTAAAACCTTTTTTTAAAATTTTAAGCCATATTTGTTGTAAATTTTAAAATTTATTTATAAACCTTTTTTAATTTAAAAAAAAATTTTTATTTATCAACTAATTATCATCCATAAAACTCATTCATACTTTGAAACCCCAAAACCCAAAAAAGGGGTTGTTTAATTTGGATGAAGCAAGTTTTGAAAAAGAAGATGTTCCCATAACATGGGGGGGGCCTAAAGTCCCAAAAACTTGTAAAAAGTTTTTTTAAAGGGGGCCCGAAAGATAAGGGTTAAAACCAAAACCCCCACAATTGCATTTTAAAAGAAAATTGTACAGGGACCTTTTCTGTAACTCTGTTGGTCGTTATATCTTCTTCCATGGAGGAGTAAAAGACGAGGGCCCAATCGGGTTTTAGTCCCAGGGAAAAACCCTGCTTTTTTCCCCCCCTTAAAAAAAGGGAAATTCAAAAAAAAATTTTTCTTTTTGGTTTCCCCCAATTCGTTTGCTTAGTTTAAAATTAGGTTTTTCAGATACAGTTTTTCCCTTTTCAAAGGGTAAGCTGAATTGTTCTTCCTTCAAGGGCCCGGCAAAAAAGGGGGTTTGGGTTCACCGTAAAATGGCGACGAGGTTTCTGAAACATCGCTTATCATCTACCCCTAAACGCGGATGCGGGGTATTCAAACCCTCCAAACCCGGGGATTTCGTTTTTTCTTCTGATTTCGGGCTTGTGGGTTAAAATTTCCCGTAAATAAGCTTTGGATTTTTTAGGTTGGCTTTTGGGTGGGGGGAGAAAAGGGGTTCTAAAAAGGGGTTTTTCGGTTTGGGATTACCGGGATCTAAAGGGGGGGGTGGGGGTTTTAAAAATCTTTTGGGGATTAGGACTTTGGAAGAGGGGGAGAGAGGGGGTTTTCGTGCGGCCGTGGGGGAAAACCTGGGTTTATTGGGGAAAAGTGGAGCTTATTTTAACTGTTAATTTATGAAGGTAAATTAGATTTCATTATTTCTCTCGTTTCGGTGATTTTTCTAATTACTTTGGGTGGATAAGTTCCCTATATACAGCAAATTGATTCATATAATGAATTACACCTGGAGATTCCAATTTTTTGTTTTAGTTTGTTCTAAAGTTTCATTAAAATATGTTATAAAACTTTAGATGTTAGTTTATTGGGGTTTATGGGGGGGTTTTTAAGGGAAAAAAAATCAAAAGGGCCCATATGTGGTTTGGTTCGTGGTGTTGACTTTTTAAGGCTGTGTTTGGCAAAAATAAGTTTAGTACATTTTTGGAAATAGACCAAAATTTAAACCCAAATTAAAAGGGTTTGGTAGAGCAGTGTTTCATGAGCTTTTTGTAGCTTTTTCAATTTTTACCCTTTATTATTTTAAAATTTTTTATACCCCAAGCCCCCTTTTTTGGTCATTTTTATGCTCATAGGTTGTTTTTCCCAAAAACAAAAATTTATTCATAGTTAAATTAACAGCTACTACAGCTTTCAGCAATCAACTATAATTTGTTTTTCACTAGTTTCCCCAAACCCACAGCCTAAACCCCCATAGTTTGCCCTTTTTTCCGGGGGGTTTTTTGAATACACAATTTGAATGTTTTTTTTGGTGATTTAAAGAATCATAATCAGAAAATTTCATTTTTTTTAATTTTTTATGCCTTTCGAACGAAACAAGCCTTCCAATTCAAAAAAAAAAAGGGGAAGTGATGGGTGGGGGTTTTTAATCCAAAACTTGCACAAAGGGGAACAATATGAAAAAAGGCTATTCTGCGGGTGTTGGAAAAAACCTGCTAACCCAAAACTTGGTTGTTTTTTTTTAAACCCAAGAAAATGTGTTTTTAATTAATGGGAAAAAGGGGTTAATAATGTAGATACTGGTGGATGTGAAAGTGTTAAAAGACTTGTTCTTTGAAAACCAGGAAAAAAATAAAGGACCAAAGCAAGTGTCTGAAGCTGAGTTCAAAAAGACAGTTGGGAAATAAACTTTATGGCGCTTGGTATTTGATGAAAGCGGTTGAAAAGAAAATTGAGGGAAAACAAAACGGGGAGGATCCTTTTATATTTATGCCCTAAATAATTGGGCTGGGGAGGGGGATATACCCGGAGCAGCTGCATATGGTGCATGTTAGGGGGAATTCATCAATTGGTCGGGTATGTAACTTGGATCTTTCTTTCCCTTAAAATCCTTTTGAAAAACTTTATTACCGACTTGATTTGTTTAAAAATGATAAAATTAGCTAACTAAAAATAAGTTTTCTACTTTTTTTCCCCATAAAAAAATTTTTGTTTTCCTGTTTCCCAATTTACATTTTATGAGGAGGGAAAACCTAAAAAAATGGAGAATGAGGAAAATGGGATTAATTTTTAAATTTAAGAAATTTTTTGGAACCTCGGGGCCCCAAAAAAAATCTTCTTGCAAATAAATTTCAGGGGTTTTGGGGATCTTCACAGAAAAAAATAATATACTTTTTTGGGTAGGGGACCCCCCCCCTCTCAGACCATACTTCTGCCCATATTGTTTGGTAGGGGGTTAATGAAAATAAAATTGGGTTTTTTCCCCAAAACTTGCCCTCCAATTAGGGAACCCCTTATTTTTTCTCAAAAAAACCCCCTCCTGAACAAACTTTCATCTAAATCTTTTATAGCCCAAATTAATCCCACCAGGCAGCTTTGTCCATAAGGGGTTTTTAAAAACCCCCAACCCAAAAACAGACCCTGAGTTTTTTTGGGGTTGGTTTGGTTCCTTTTTGAGGGCTGTGACTCCACGCCCCGGGGTTGTTTTTTAAAAGGACTTCGTTTTTGAAAACTATACAAGCACAAGCAAAAACAGGGTTTTTTTGTTATGTCGTATTGAGGTGCATTTGGTCTTTGATTGCGGTAGGGTCTATAAGAACCTTTGGTCGTGTTTTGGTTTTGGTCAAAATTTTGGGAAATTTCATAGTTGTTGTTGTTATGCCTTTTTTTCCCTCCCCCCCTTTTTGGGTTTCTTTGTTACCCTTTTTTATTTTCCTAATAGGGTTTTTGGGCCTTGTTGATCATCAGACAGCAGAATGGATATCGGTAAGCCCCAGCCCCAGGGTGAATGCGATGCTCGTGGGTTACATTTAGATGATGAATTTCCAGTACCCTTTGGGGAAAGGACGGGGCCCAATAATTTTGGGGTGAAGGATGAAAACCCAAAACAAAAGGGTTAGACCCCAAGAACGCCCTTTTTTCCCCCCAAACTGTGATCTCCCTTGGGGGTTAAGGGGATGACTCACGCTACATGCCCGGGAAACCACAAAATTTCGTTAAAGGTGCACAGTCTGTTGTAAGACCCCCCCTGCGTGCTTACATGTGAATTTGGAAAAATCATAGGTTTGGGACTCGGGGGTTTCTTTAAAAAGACTTTTGTATCATTTTTAAGTTGTTTTGGAGGGGAGATTTTGGTGCAACATGTGATGTTAAAATTATAATTTGGCCAAAAAGAATTTTTAGGAAAGGGTTTTATGTAATGAAAGGGCTATTTAGGAAATAAAAAGATGATATTTAAAGGTGTATTCTATAAACTGGTCGTACTTAAAGCTAAATTTTTTTTAAAAGGGAAAGGTAGCCCAAAATTGTTTAGAAACCGGTAAGTTTGGGGGTTTGGGAATAATTTCTGGGTTTTGTTTTCCCGGGGAACTTGTTGAGGGGTAAATTGAGGGGGGGGGAAAAAAACTACCCGATTTTGTTTAACGGATCATAAGATGTAACTTGCGAGTTTCCCCAAATCCAAAATAGAAATTTTTTTGGTTTAAATTTTTTTTTTACATATTGGGCCCCCCCCCAAAAAACCCCCCAAACCCCCAAAAAATGGCCGTTCCATGTGTAAGTTACATACAATTTGCTAACATTTTAGATTAAGGCTGATTTTGGGGCAAAAAAGCTGAAAGGGTAATTTAAGAAAAATTTAAATTTTTTGGAAAAAAACTAGTTTAAATGAGCCCGGGAAAAATTTGGCCCAAAAAAAATGTATTTTTGAATTTAATCTTAAAATATTAAAAAGGGGTAAATTGGGAAAAAAGGGCTAAAAATAGTCCCAAGCGCTGCTTCAAGTAGTGTTTCAATAAAGAATTAACTTTAAAAAGGGGAAACCCAAAGGGCCATGCCTTTTCTTAAAATAACAAAAAATTAGACTTTTAAAACCACCCCCCCTTTATCCTAAGTGCCGCAGATTGCCTGTTAAAGGGGGGCCGGGGGGAATGTTTGTTTATAAAACCAACCCCCCAAGGGGGTTGTCAAGTTTCCCAAAAAATGGTTAAACCCAAACTGGGGAAACAACCCCAAATTTGATTTAAACCTAACAAACCCCAAACGGTTTCTTTTTCAAGCTTCGACCCCCAAACCCAAGGACAGTTCCAAAAGGTGGCCCCTTTTAAATTTTAATTTTTTTGGGGTTGTTTTTTAAAAAAAAACTTTTTCAATTTTTTGGTTTTTGATTTAAGGTTTTTTGTAGTTTTTTGATTGTTTTCCAAGGGAACCTTTTGGGGTTAAAGCAAGAGTTTTTTGGGGAGTTTTGATTTTTTTTCAGGAGAATTTTTGGGTTTTTTTTGGTTGTTTTCCCAAAATTTTTCCCAGTTTTTGGGGTTTTGATTATGAGGGGAACTTTTTTTTTTTTTTTAATTTGCAGCATTTGATATTTCAATAAATAATGCGGTACCACCTCCAAATTACACTTACACCTTCAAAAAATTTTAAAAATTTTTTTAACCCTTGAAAAAAATAATAAAATTTGGCCACCATGTACTCCCTCCGGGTCCATCCATCCCTCCCCAAAACTTTGTTTTAACCCCAAAATTTGAAATAACCTTTTCATCACATATCAAGTATTTTAAAAAATACATAATATTTGAAAAAAGTTGCATGGGAAAGCCCAAGGAAAAAGGTTACCCCCAAAAACGGGAAGTTAAAGAAGGCAATTTGTGATTAAAGCCCAAAACAATTAAAAATGAAAAGGGGGGGATTTTTTAAAAAAATTTTTAAATTTCACCCCTTACATCCCCTTTAAAATTTTAAAATTTTTAAACTTTATAATTAAGGGAAAATTGCCAAAAAAAGGTAAGTAAATCCCCAAAAAATCCAATAAGGTAACGTACATTTTTTTTTGCCAAAAAAGGGGGATTATAAAATTCAATTTTTTTTAAAAATTTAAGGGAAGGTGACCTGATTAACCTAAAAAACCCGCTTAGTCAGCAGGTAACTTGCTCCCGGGGTTTTATGTCGAAGTGGCAGTTAAAGTCAGTTTTAAACCTGCTGACGGGGTTGTTAGATGGCAGTCTAGTCAACACGCTCACCTTTGGGCCCGGGGCTTTGGGCCCGGGCTGGGCCCCCAACCCACTGCCACCGATATCCCCCACCATTTACTATCACCCACAAACCACCTCCAAAAAAACCACCCCCCCACCCCCAAAACCCCCAAAATTCAACCCCAAAAACCCCCAACCCCCCAACCCACCACAACACAAACCCCACCCCCCCTAACCCCCAAACACCACCCCCACACACACACAGACCTGCACACACACACACACACCTGCAAAACCAAAACCAAAACCCAAAACACCTGACATACACCCCAAAAACGTTGCCACCCCACACAACCGCCGCAAAACACCCCCCGTCCCCCACACCCATTGTGGGCACATAGATCTGAAACCACACAAACCCCGTTGCACACACACAAAACCCCGTCCCCAAACCCCCCCCCAAAAAAACGCACACCCCCCGCGCACTAATTCTGCCCCACACGTGATCGTTTTTAGGGTTTGGGGGAAAGGGGAAAAGGAGTTCGTTTTGGGTTTGGGGGGGAAAAAGGGGGAAGATAAAGGCCGCCGGGGGGTTTGCAGATCTGGTGGTGGTTGGGGTTTGGGGGGGCTGTAATGGTGGTTTGGAGGTTGGGGGTGGTGGGGGGGTTGCAGATTGGGGTTTGGACGATGTTGAAGATGTTTGGTGGTGGTTTTTACGGGTAGTGGTGCTGGGGGGTTGGGGGTGGGGTGGTGGGGGGCGGGGGATGGGTGAGGGTTTGGGGGTGGTGATGGTGGTGGTAGGAGTGGTCATGGTGGTGGGGGGGTTTGGTGGTGGGAGATAGTTTTAAAAGAGGGGAGGGTGGTGGAAGTCTAAAAGAAAAGGGGAGAGTGAGGGGTGGGGGTGACAAAAAAGGGGGGGAACCTGTACCTATTTTTAAAAAAAATTAAAATTATAATCCTTTTTTGGGCCCAAAAAAAAAAAATGTACGTTACCTTGTTTGGGGTTTTTTTGGGGGTTTTTCCGTTCCCTTTTTGGGAAATTTTTCCCCTTAAAATTTAAGGGTAGAACCACAAGGAGACCTTAGGTTTGAAAAAAACCCCTTATTTTGAAATAAACAAAATAACAGAAAGATATATTTTATTTTAAAAACAAAAAAATTTCAACAATAGCAAAAAAGGTTAATACCCTTTGAAAATGTATTTCTTGTGGAAAAAATTTTGGGAAATTAAACCCAAAAGGACAAGGAAAAAATTTGGCCCAATTTTGGGAATTCTTACAGCAAACATTTAAGATTCTTTGCCATGAAAAATAGTTGTTAAAAACCCTTTTTAAAAACCCAAAAACATTTTCTTAAAAAAATTTTTTCCCAAAATTTAAACCGAAAAGGTCCCAACTGTTAAACAACAGTTGCCAGATGATTTTTCATGAAGATAAAGTGGTCAAAACCCTTTTTGGGGCTTTTTTGATAAAATAATCATGAAAACCCCCAAAATTTTAGTGTTTGGTAATTGTTCATAAATAAAGGGGGAGCTAAACAGTTAAGGGAGGACCCAGGAAACTAAGGGGGGGTTTTTGGAAGGCTTATGATAAAAAAGTTTTAAATTTATTTAATATGATTTTAAAAATTTAAAAAAGATTCAAAAACTACTTAAAAATCACATAAAGCTTTGCCCTTTACCCAAAATTTCAAAATAGATTATTGTTTTTCCCAAGTAGCCAAAAAATCACCCCAAAAACCCCCAAAAATATCTTTAGAACAATTAAAATAAATTTATTTTTTTTCCCAAAACCCAAGATTAACCTTTGTAAAAAACAAATGTCGCCCTTTTTAAAAAAACTATTGAAGGGGAAAACCCAAAACGGGCCCAAGGGGAGTTTTCTTGTCTTTTATCAAAATTAGGATTTTTTAAAGCCCAACCCCTTCCCTTAAATCAAATAACTAATAAAGACAAGCGCTTTCACCCCTTGTTTTTGTTTTTAAACCGTTTTGGATTCAAAACCCCTTCCTAAAATTTAAATCAAAAACCCAAAAAAAGGGAAAAGGTTACTCACCCCCTTGTTTGTCTTTATCGATTAGGATTCTAGTCTTTTCTATGTTTAAACCCAATAATAAAAAAAAGGCAAGCGTTTAAACCACCCCTTGTCTTGTCTTTCCCGATTGTATTCAAGTCAGCGCTTACTCAATATGCTATAGTAAATTTTCCCTTTTTATGGAAATTATAAATAAAAACAATGCCCTTTAACAAAAAAAAATAAAAAGAGACTTTTAATCAAAAAAAGCCATGAAAACCTTTAATTTCCCAAAGACAAGAAAGCTTCTACAGGATGGCTGAAAAAAAAAAAGTAGGAGCACAAACTTTTTTATAAAAACCCTTTTCCAAAAAAAAAAAGGGCAAAAAATACTTCTTCCCCCATTTTGGGGGTTTTGTAGTAGTTTATTTTATGAAACCCTTGAAATTTACTCTAACCCCCAAATGAATACATCTCACAAACCCCAGCTTTAAACAAATAATAACAAGAAAAAAAAACCCAAAAACCATAAAATAAGAAAAAATATCCAATTTTCCTCTACCATTGAATCAAACTACCCATTAAAAAAGAAAAATGTATAACAAAAACACCAAATGGAGATAAAATTTTTGGGGCCCCTCAAACACAAAATTACTCTAAATTTATTTTTATCAAAATCAAAAAAAAACATGTGAAACCCCACGAATTTTCCCAAACTCAAACATGGTTTGAAAGTAACGAGGGAAAAATTTTTAAAAAAATGAACCAGAGGTTTCGTGAAGAAGGCGAAATAAAAACGAAACCCTTTCTGGCCCCCCTCTCGATTCGGCAAGGTAAGAACTTTCCCCTTTTCTCAAAGGCCCTTTAACTTTCCCTCTAATGAAACGGTTTGATCACCCAAAAACTTCCCCCTAATTTGGGAGTAACCTGTCCCCTGGATCCGGTTCTTCCCACCCACCTTCACCAAAAACTGCGTGTTGACCTGGGACTCCATTTTTCCCAATCGCTGAAAATTCAATTAAAAAAAAACCACGAACGAAGAATAAATCATAAATCATAAATTAAATGCATATGGACGTTTTCCAAGAGGAAAAAGAAGCAAAAATCAATTCTTGGAAGTTCACATAGAAAAACTAAAAACCAAAAATAAATTTTCATAGGGGAAAATTCCATAGGTACCGAAGCAAAAATAAAAATTTATAGAAATTTATAGCATTTGGTAACACAAGAAAAAATAAAATTTCATATGGAAGTTTACATGGGCACGGGAAGCAAAGTCAAATACATGTTAAAAGATATACATGGGAAAAACGAAGCGGGGGAATTTAAAATTTATACCGAAGTTATAACATAGGTAACAGAAGCAAAAATAAAAATTCTGAATGAAAAATCGTGTTTTTCCAAAATCAACAACGACGTTACAGAACGACGAAGAAGATTGAAAAAAAGTTTAAAACACGAAAAAATCAACGATGATCAAATTACAGACCCCCAGAATAAAAAATTTTAGTTCCTTACAGCAAATTTTAGGGGATGGGGGTACACAGGGGACGCAAAGAGGTTGAAGAAGGGCGGCTGCTCAGAATCGATTGGAAATCGAAAAAACCCTAGATAGAAGGTTTTTTTTTCCCAGGGGAAATAGGGGGGGAAATTTGGGGGGTACAATTAATCAGAGAGGGATGGGTTTAAAGGATTATGATACGAGTTTTCCTTCTGGGCCCCAAATTATGACCCAACTCTGCCCCTGGGGCCCGGTTTTAAAATTCATAGGTTGATTTATAATTTTATGAAAGGGGGTTGGATTTTCAATCAAAAGGTTGATGGTTTAAACCCTGTTTGTATGGATTACAACCCTTTTCGTTTGAAAGGGGCCATGCGGGTTAGGTTTTGGTGGGTTTTGGCATGGGGGGGATGGGGGGCCCCCAAAGGGCCCTCCAAACGAAGGGGTTTAGGGGTCGGCGAGTTGGGGCTTGGGCGTGTCCCCAACCGGTGTATTCGCTCCTCTCTCTCTCACATCTTTTTTTAACTATTTTGGGGGTATTTGGTTTGGGGGGTTGGGCCCTTTCGAGTCCAAAAACCCGAGAGGGTTTCCAGGGGGTTTATGAAATCTTATGGCGCAAAAAAAATGGGGTTTGGGGGGCTCAGCGGGCTCGGGATTGGGGCCCTAAAGGTTTTTTGGGTTTGCGTTTGGTACGCAGACAGTATGGACAGGACAGGACGGGAAATGGACTAGACAGTAGGGAAGGGGACGGGACTGGACTGGACAGTACTGGATAGGATGGGGGAGGGGGACATGACTGGACAGAAAAAAATGTTTTTTTTGTTTTTGGGTACGCCAGGACTGGATTTGAACAAAAATAAACAATTTTCCCTCAAAAAATTAAATTGGATAAATTTTTATTTATAACAAAATTTAAAATTAACACAAATAAACTAAACTAGTAATCTAAAAAAAAAAATTACACAATTTTAAAAAAACTTTAAAACCCCACACACTTATATATACTTACATATATGTTTTTTTATGTAACAAATTTTTTGGATGGTAAGGTAGGGAGGTGTCGGTGGGGGGGCCGAGGGGTAAAAAAAACTAGTGATGGGGTGGTGGGGGGGTGGGGTGGGGGTTGTGGAGAACGTAAAGAATGGTGGGTAGTGGGGGGTTGGGGGTTGCGGTAGGGGATGGACAGTTGAAAAGGGTTTGGTGAGGGTGGTGGTAGGAAAAACTTTGATGGGTTTTTGAGGTATTGGAGGGGTTGTTGTAGTGGAAGCCGGGGGGAGGGGGGGTTGTTGTGGGAAGACAAGGTAAAGGGGGCCGATAGTGGCTACGGGGGCGGGGGGCCCCCGACTATTTGGTGGAAAAACACAAAAACAAATCCCATTTTAAAAGTTTATACCCAAACAAATTTTTTTAGTTATTTAATTTATATTGGGTTTTTTCTCATTTCTGCCCCATTTTTTGGTTTTCCCACCTTTTTGGGGGGAAACAAAAAAACGGTCTTTTTGGTCCCATTTTGTCCCACCTTGCCCCAAGTTTCGGGTATTGTTCATGTCGCCCCAAAAGGGGGGAAGTGAATTCCTGTTTGCCCCCTGATGCCCCAAAAGTGGGACAAAACATTTTTGTCCGTCCTGTTTGGGTCCGGGTCCCACTTACCAAACGCATCCTTAATTAGAAAGAAGCGTTTTTTTAATTTGGGGGGCAGGTTTGGAAAACGTTTCAAAAAGCTTATTGAATAAGTTTGTTTTTTACATCGTTAAAATGTTTATTACATAGCTAAAAAAAGGATTTTTAACTTGTGACATATTGGGGCAACGCGTGGGTTATTGCATAGGGAAAACTTTGTGGTCCCTTTTAAACCCAAAAAAAAAAGGGGGGAAAAAAAAACCACCCCTCCCCAGGGTTTTTTTTAATAAAAAAAACTGCATCCCTCGTTTGCATGCCCCAAATACTTTTTTTTCAAAAATTTGATTTCTTTCGTTGGTAAAAAATTACTTTCTCTTTTTTGTCTTTTGCGGTTTTTTTTATTGTTTCTAAAATTTGAAAGTATTTTTTAGGGTACACTTTTAAACCCAAAAAAAAAAAACACATAGTTAAAAAGTCATAGGAATTAAATGAAGTGGACTAGGGAAAATTTTCACATATGGGGTAAAAAATTTTGGGTTTCTTCAATTTTATATATCCGCTTTTTTTGGTTCTTTTTTTTTTGGCCCCCAAAGCTAAGGGTTTTTTTTTTTAAAAAAAATTTTGGCAGGGGACCCAGTTCAATAAACCTCAAAAGCCCAATTTGGTGTTGTCGTTGGTTAATTTTTTAGAAATTTGATGATGGTAGTTTTAAAGTGCATTTTGATTTTAAATTGTTTCTTAATACCAATCATGATGACGATGTTAAATGCCCTTTGTTAAATATTGTTTCTTTGTTGGGGGTAAAATGGGAAAATTTGTCAAAAAATTGTTTTTAAAAAAAAAAAAAACAAAATACATTTTGATAGAAAATTTTAAAAAGGTTGGTTTTTTGTTTCGAGGTTGGTCTTGCCCACCTTGGAAAGCTTGTTTGTGTATGAGTTTTGGGTTTTTTTAAAAAAATTTTTTGTCGTTCAAAAAAAAAAAAAATCTCATCAAAAATCATGTGTAATTGGTGAAAAAAGTTGCGAGGGCCCTTTTTAGCTCATTAAGTCATCGACAAAAAAACCCCTTTTTGTGTGTTCCTATTTAAAAAAATTTTTGTTTTTTTTTCTAAATTCTAAAAATCCAAAATTTTTTTACCCCTTTTACCAAAAAATTTTTTTTTCATTGGAGGCCAAATCATGTCGTCAACATCCAAACAATTAGTTTAGTCTTTTTTGTTAGGGAAAATATGTGCAGGGAAATTGACAAAAACCCTTTAATATTACAAGAAACTTGAGGGTAACCTGTGAGGACCTATAAATCGAATAATTTTAAAAAAAACCATAAATTTAAAAGATTGGGTTTTAATGTCCCAAATTTTAAATCAGGTGGGTAATTTCCTCAGAAATCCCAAAAGTTTGAGGGTTATTAATTAATTAGATGAAAATTTATATTTATTAGGAAAATAAAAAAATAATAGAATAAACTAGTTAATTAAGGATAATTATCTAGAAGATTCTTTCTTTAGGAAAAAAAAAGGAAAAACAGTAAATTTTTGGAACGGATTAGATACAAACACTTTTCCATTTTAAAAAGCCTTATAGGCTTTAGAATTTATTCCCTTTAATTTTTTATATTCACTAATTAATTTCCCGAAAAAATCCCCCCCTCTCTCCTCAAGTCGGCACCGCCCCCCAAACCCCCAACCCGTTCGGTTTTTCCCGGGCCGCTGGGTTTTTGGTTCTGCTGGGGGAACGTTTTGTGTGGTCGATGACCGGTGGATTAAAACTCAAACCCTTCCAAGTAAAATTTCCCTTTTTTGATAAACGTTTTTGTAAATTAAAACCCAACGATGTGGTTTTTGGGTTTTTATCCAAAATGCTTCCACAAGTTTAAATGTTCTTCGTATCAGTTTTGCATCGAGGATCACAGAAAAACCCCAAAACCCCCTTTTAAAAATGATTTGGTAACCCAAAACATGATGCCATGGATCATCTTTAACTCCCCCTCTTATACTGGTTTTTTGAGGTTAATTTGCTCCCAAAAACCCCTTAAAGGGGGTGTTTGGTTCCCATAATGGTTTTTAATGAATTGAATTATGTCAAAAGGGGGTGGCATTGAAATAAAATTTGGAAAAAATGTTGTCGGGTTTGACCATTTAAAATTTTGGGTTGGGCAAAAATTGGAAAGAAAATTTTTTAAAAAAAAATGCAATTTGTTTTTTTTGGTTAAAAAGAAAGTAGTTTTAGAATTGAATGAAAAAATTTCATAAAAAATCAAAATACCCTTTTTTACAAAATTTTTTTTCTAAACCCAAAAAAACTTTAAGAAAAAAGTAATTAAATATTTTATTTTTTAACTAAAATATTATTAAAAAAATACTTTTTTTTAGGGGGTTTTTTTACTCTAAATTATAAGTTTTAACTAAAAAAGAAATTTTACTCAATTAATATAAACCCATTTTTGTGTAAAAGGAAATTTTCAAAGAAATTTCATTAAAAATTTAAAAAAAACAAATAAAAAAAATAACCCTTGAAACTGGGAAAATTTATGTTATTAAAAATTGTGCGGGTATGAATCTTTTGAAAAGGGTTTTTCCCATTGCATTAAAAGATATTTTTTTAGAAGGGTGGGCCAAACCCAAAACCCGACTAGTCCCGGGCAATTTTGATGTTTAAAAATTGCCCTTTCTTAAATGAAACAACACTCCTCTCCCCGGGTTCGAAAATCGGGTTTATGACTATGCCATTCCCCAAACCTTCCAATAGGCTGGAAAGGCTTTGACTTAAATAAAAAAATTTTTATTTCACGATTTTGGTTATGTACTCATAAAAATGATTTGGGGAATTTTTTAAACGAATCTTTTATTTTTTTGTGCAAAAGATCGAAGGATAGTTGGGGGGGAAAAGGGTAACATTAAAAATATACAAAAAAAAAAAATATTTTGAAAATGACACGCATTTGAAAACTTGAAAAAGATTTTTTCAAAATTTAACATTTTAAAAAATAAAAAACATAAAATTTAAAATATGTTTTTCCCCGAGGGGGTAAGATAAATCTTGAAAAGTAATTTTAATTTAAAATTTGAAGGGTCAATATATGATTTTCTCTGATTTTGGGTTTTTAACCCCTTGGAGAGCATTTTTTGGCGATATCTAAATAATGGGTTTGTTTATATGTGAAATTTCCCCCAATTTGGTTGAGTCGTGGTTGCGAGAAGAGTTCGGGGGGGCCCTTGGATTCCGATACTCTGGGTAAATTTTGTTACTTGTCGTTCAAAAAAATATATTTGGGAAACATAAGAAAAATTTTTTTTAATCAAAAAATAATTTTATTTTAAAAATTTTAAATATTGATGTTTACAAAAGTAAGCTACTTGTTTGTTTTAATCAGTTGGATGCAGGAAATTAGGTAAAAGAGGAAATTTTAAGGCCCTGCGTAGCACACCTTGGGCTCGCGGGGGGGTTTATGTGGGTTTTAGTAGGTTTTTTGCCCCCATTTTCCCACGCGTCAAGTGGGTTTTTGTCATTTCGGTCTCACGATTTTGCCAACCCAATTCATGGAGCCATAGATTTGCTCTCTTCTCTCTCTTCCCCTCTCTCTCTTAGATTTTCATATGTATTTTTATATAATATATATAGGGTCAGGGTTTGAAAGTGAACTCAACTTTTTGGTTTTTGAAAGTGATGACGAATCTCCGCATACCTCTTCGGTTACGGTTTGAGCGTAAAAAGGGTTGATGCGATTCATGGGAGGATAAAAGTTATTAAAGGGGAGGGGGGGCCCGTCAAAGCCGCATTTATTGGGGCCGGTAAGTGGCTGAGATTCGTTCTATGTTTACAACCAAAATTGAGTTCCTTTTGAACTTTCATCTTCTTTTCTCCCTCCTTTATGTTTATATATAAATAATAATAATTTAAAATTAAAAATAATAAAAAATAATAATAATAATAAAATAAAAAAATGGTTAAAAAAATATTTAAAAAATTGAAAGGTGTGTTACGAAATTTTTAAATGTTTGGGGATGGGTTAAAATGGATTTAAAGGAAAGCTAATGTGGTGGGAAAAAATATGAAACTTGGCCCCTTTTGGGGCGTACTCTCGCTTAAATTAGTTACTGATAAGTCTCTTGAAGTATGCAAATTTTTTTTTATTAATTAATTATTATTGTTAATTAAAATTTTTAAATTTAAAAATCAAAAAATAAAAAATTAAAAATATAAAAAAAATTCTGTTTATTTTAAAATTAAATTTTTTTTGTAATTTGAAAATTAAATTTAATTTTAACTTTTAATTTAAAAATGATTTAAATTTTTAAATTAAATTTTTAAAAAGTTATTAAGGGTTTTCAAAATATTTTTTAAAAATAATACTTGTTTATTTAATTGTTGGGAAAAAAAATTTTAACAACTTTAAAAAAAATTATATAAGTTACAAGAAATAGAGTTTATTATTTTGTTTCCCAATGTAAAAAAAACTAAATAATTTTGACAAAAAAAATTTTGTTTTTAAAATTTAAATAATTTGAATATGTGAGTTTGTCCCAAAAAAAAAAACATGTTTGTAAAGATTATTTTAAATCATAAAATAAGTAGATTTTTTTTTTGAAATTTATTTTAATAAATTAATAATTTCTATATATATATCAAATTTTAAAATTAAACCCCAAACAACTTTTCATGATATTGAATTTTTTGTTCTTTTTTAAATTAAACTAACATATATTATTTAAAATTTTTTTTCCTATATAATCAAATTTTTTTATTGTTTATTATTTTAACATGTTTTTGCAGTTCTTTTTACAATCTATAAGGGTTTGTTTAAAAAAAAAACATAAATGTTTTTCAATTATTAAATAAATTAAACGACTACCCCGTCAAGAATTAAAAAAAAGATTAAGTCTTAAATTTTTTTTTTTTTTTTGTACTTTTAAACTTATTAAAAGATAAAAATTCTCTTAAAAAAAAATAATGGTAAAAGGGATGATTGTTGATAAACTTTTTAGTAAATGTGCCCTTAGGGCCCATAAAGAATCCCAATAGAGGTTTTTTGGGTTTTTTTTTTATGGGGTTTTTCCCCGAAACCCCGCAATGAGACGGGGGTTTTTGCCCCCCACAGGTTTTATTGGAGCCTTTGGGTTTGAACAAGAAATCATTTTTTGTTATATAATTTGTTTAATAAATTTAAAAATTTTATTTTTTAAAAAAAAATAGAGGGAAATGAGGTTTATGTAAGAACCTCCTTTAAAAGAGTTTTTGGGGTTCGTGGTTTGTTGAGATGTCGGGTGACGTGGTAGGAAAAAATTTGGTAAGTGGGGTTCCTTTTTTTTTTAAAAGGGGGCCCCCCTGTGGATGCTTAATCGATCACATAACCATCCGAAAATGGATTTATAAGATGGGGGAAAATTAGTAACTGAGCCGGGAAACCCACAGTTAAAAATCTGTCCCAAAATGAGCCGTCCCAAGTCAATCCCCGATAGGGGTCGAGCTGAGCGGGTCATTTGGGTTTATGACCCGGGCGGAGAATTCCCAATCCATAACTATAAGCTATTTTTTAATTTTTTATCGGCCCCAAAAGTTGGGGTTTTTGGGGAAATTTTTTTTACCGGACACAACGCAGCCAAAACCATTGATGAAGGTTCAAACAACCATGTAATTTATCTTGTATTATGTTTAATTTTTTTGTATAAACCCAAAAAACCAAAACCCTGATAACCCCAATAGTTTAGATGGATTAAATTTATCCCCCCTGGGGGAAAAAAATTCCCTCAAAAAAAAGGGTTATCTTTTTGGTTTTTTTTTATTACGAAAAAAAAATTACATTTTGGGAGGGATTTTAAAAAATTTTTTGATTTTTTCATTAAAAAGGAAAAAGGTGCCTGTTGTTTTCCGGCTTAAAAGAAAAATAAAATAAAAATTTTTATACCAAAAATAGTTATGTTAAGGATTGTGGAAAATTTGCCAACTTTTTTAAAAAAAAAGGCCCCCAACTTCCCTTAAAAGTTTTTAAAAATTTTAAGGGGGTATTTTTCCAAAATTTTTAAATTTTCGGTTGGATTGTTTTTTCCACTTTTTTAAAATTTCGGGTGGTTTAAAAAATTTTAAAAAGATATTTTTTAAATACATGGGGGAAAATAAAAAAACATTAAAAATTTTTTGTTCCACCAAAATAAAAAACGACAAATTAAAAAAACCCCGAAAACCCCCTAAAAAATCCCAAAAAAAAGGGTTTTTTAACAAAAAAATTATTCCCTTAAAAATTTTAATAATTTTTTATTTTATTGGGAAAAATAAATTTTTTAAGGAAAAGGAATTTTTTTGGCATACCATTTGGGTCCCAAAAAAAAACTTTTAAATTTTTGGGGGAAAAACCGGGGAAAGCCCAAAAACAAAAGGTTTTTTTGTTTCCCCATTTTTTAAAAAAACCCAAAAAAAACCCCTTTTGGGGGATTTTTTTATGGGAAAATTAAGGGAAAATTTAAAAAAAAAAATAAAGTTATCAACAAATTTTATTTTATTTTTTTTACTTAATTTTTTTTTTTTTTAGGAAGAATTTTTTTATAAAAAATTTGGAATTAAGCTTTAAAAAGTTCAAAAAAAAAAAAGGTTTTTAAGAAAAAATCCCCCATTTTTTTAAAAAACTTCCGGGGGGAGTCCTTAAGTTTTTAAAAATTGGAAAAACTTTTTTATGTTTGCATAAACAAATTATAGTTGGGAAAAGAACTGCAAATTTTTAAAATGTTGGGAATTGTAATCAAACTAATTAAAAATTTTTAAATTCTATTTGAAAAAAAAAATTTTTTAATTTTAAAGTTGCAAAAATAATGATTTTTTTTAAAAAAATTTTTAAAAAATGATTTTGTTAAAAGGAAAAAATTTAAAATTTAAAATTTTAAAGAAATTTTAATTTATTTAAATAAAATTTCAAGGAAAAAAAACATTTTATTTAATGGGGAAAAAAATCAAAATTAAAAAAACAAAATAACCTTTTGTTTTTGGAAAATACTTTCAATTTTCCTTTAAAAAAACCTTTTAAATTTTTGGGTCAAATTATTTAAAAAATTTTCCGAAAAAAAATAAATTTTGAATTTTTTCAAAATTTTTAACTTATAAAATTTTTAAATTTTTTTTGTTTTAACTTTTTAAAAAAACGGGTTTCTTTAAAAAATTTTTTTATATTTTTTAATTTAAATTTATTAAAAAAAAATTTTAAAATTCAAATTTTTAAAATTTTTATTTTTTACCCCTTTAAAAATTTTTCAAATTAAACAAAACGTAATTTTTTAAAATTTTTTTAGAATTTTAAATGGTTTAAAATTTTATTTTTTATTTTTAATTTAAAAATTTTTAACCCCCCAAAAAAATTTTAATTATTTTTTTTAATTTTTTAAAAAAAATTTATTTTTCAAATTTTTTCAAGAAACTAAAAATTTGGGTTTAAAAAAAAAGACCAAAAAGGTTATTTTATGTTTTACATTCCCCTTAAAAAGCTTTAAAAATTAAATTTTAAATTCCTTACCAAATTTCAAATTTCCTTAACCCAACCCTTTTAAAATTTATTTTTTTTAAATTTTTAAAAAATTTTTATTAAAAATATTATTAAATTTTTAAAAATTATTATTATTTTGTATTTTTTGTTAAAATCCAATTTGGAGGGAAAACCCAAAGGGGAAAAAATGAAATTTCAAAAAGTAAAAAAAATTTTTAACATGAAAAAGATTCCCCAGGATTTTGGGTTTTAAAAAGGGGTTTTAATCCCCTCCCCTTTAATAATTTTTTTTTTAAAAAACCTTTCCCTAATCCTTTCGTTTTTTGAATCTTCCTAAGGGTTGGGTGTTGTTTGGTTGTCCAGGGCCCGAAAAAATTTTTAAAAATTTAACCTGGGCCCCCTCTATATTTTTAAAATTTAAAATTGACCCCCCCCCCCCAAGGAAACCCCAAGAGACAAAGAGGGCCCAAATTTGTGGCTCCATGGAATTGTTGGGAAAAGGGCCAAAAAAAGGCCAATTTTAAAAGCGGTTGGCTGAGGGGTAACCTCAAACCCACTGGAAGGGCGTTGAGCCCCCAAATGGTTTTGGCACGCATCCTTTTAAAATTTTTTTTCCTAACCACGGGCATTTCCCAAAAAGAATTTCCCCAAAAAACTTCTTAGGGGTTTTCAAAAAATCAATTTTAAAATTTAAAATAATTTTTTTTTGTTATTATTAAAAAAATTTTCTTTGTTTTCCAAAAATTTTTTGGGCAAGAAACGTTTTGGGGTTTTCCCCGGGAGGGTTTTGGAAAAAAACCCCTAAAAAACCGAACCTTTTTTCTCTTAACCAGGGACTTTTTAAAAATTTAAGGTTTCAAAATTTTAAACCCCCTTATTTTTTAAAAAATTTTTTCCCCTTGGTTAAAAGGGGCAAAAAGAAAAAAATTAAGGGGGTTAAACTATTTTTTTTTGGGCCCTTTCAAAAATTTAATTTTTTCAAAGATGTTTTATCTTTTTTAAAATTCGAGGAAAATAAAATTTAATTTAATTTTTTTTTTAATTGTTAAAAATTTTTAAAAAATTATTTAGCTTTAATGCTTATTTAAAAAATTATTTTTTTTTGTTGGGGTTTTTAATGTTATTTTTTATTAAATTTATTTTTTCAAAAAAAATTAAAATTTTTGTTTAAAAAATTTCCAAAAATATAATTTTTTTTGGACAAACTCACAATTTTTAAAATTAAAAAAAATTTTTTTTGTCAAAATTTTTGTTGGGAACTTGGGGAAAACAAAAAAGATAACCATTTAGAACCCAAAATTTTTTTAAAGTTTGGAATTTTTTTTAAAAAAAAAAAATTCCGGGAAATTTTTGGGGGTTTTTAATTAAAAAAATAAATTTTTTTAAACAATAAGTATTTTTTAAAAAATAAAATTTTTAACCCCCCAAAATTAAAAAAAAAACAGTTTTTTTTTTGGTTAATTTTTTTTTTTTGTTTTTAAAATTTAAAAAATTTTTCTAATCTTTTAAAAAAATTTCCACTTAAAATAAGGGATTAATTTAAATTGAGTGGGAAATTGTTTTTAGTTTTTTAAACTTAAATTATTAATTTTAATATAAAACTAAAAAAAAATTTAATTTTTTTTTTTAATTTTTTATTAAAAAATTTTTAATTTTTTAAATTTTCAATTTTTTAAATATTTTTTTGTTTGAAAATAGAAGGGGAAAAAGGGATTTTTAAAATTAAAATGAAAATTTTTTTAACTTAAAAAATTCCCCCCCTTAAACCAACAAAAAATTGGGGTTTTCTTCCCCTTTTAAAAAATTTCCCCTGTCCCAATTTTGTCCCCAAAACCAAAAAATGGCGAATTGACAACTTTAAAACCAAAATTATTTTAATTGCCACCCAAAATTTTTTAAAAATTCAATTATTTAAAAAAAAAGGGGAAAAACAAAACCTTTAGAAATTGTTGGAAAACAAAATAAAATAAAAAACTTAGGTTAAAATGGGGTTTAAAATGAACCAAAGGCCACCAGAAAATTTGTTTCCAAAAGGGTTTTTTAATTTTTTTTTCCTTATTGGTGCTAACTGTTTTTCAAAACAACTAAAAATTGTTTTTAAACAAAATTAAATTTTAAAAAGAAAAGATGGGTTCCTTTTTTTATTAAATTTTTTAACCTAAAAAGGAATTTTAATGGAATCCTTGGGGAATCACCGGGCAACCACAACAAACCGGTTTCCTTAGCAAAACCCCCAAAACCCAAGGCCCCCAAAAGGGGAAAAACCCAATGGGGGGGTTTTTTGGGGCCCCAACTTTAAAAAGGGGGAAGGTTTTTCCCCCGGAAAATTTTTAATTTTTGGAATTTTAAAAAATTAAATTTTAAAAAAATCTTTTAAATCTTTAAAGGGTTATTTTAAAAAATTTTTTTTTTGTTTTTCTTTCCGTTTCCTTTTAACCCCATTTCCCTTTCTTTTTCCCTAAAAAGAATTCCCTTTTTAAAATTAACCTTTTTTTATATAGTTAATTTTAAATAAAATTTTTTTTAATAAAATTAATCTTAATTAAAAATTTTAAAAAACCCCTCCCAAATTTGGGATTTTCTGACTTAAAAATTCCCACCCGTTTTTTGGGAACCCCAAAAAAAAAAATTCTTATTTTGGTTTTTTTTTAACCTTTTCGGATTTTTAGGGCCCCACAAAAAATTAAAAAAACCCTTTTAAGGGGTTTTAATTTTTTGGGAATTTTTTTAACCCTTTTCCAAAATTTTCACCAATTAAAGGAATTATAAAATTTTTTTGTTTTGATAAACATGAATTCCTCCCTAAAAAGAAAATTTTTTTGGTTAAAAAATAAAAAAAATATTTTTGATTTTTTTGGAAAAAGTTGAAAAAAAAAAACATTAATTTTAATTTATTAAACCCCAAAAAAAAAATTGTTTTTCAAAAAATTTAATTTAAGTTTAACCAAAAAGGCCCTGCAAAAATTTTTCCCAAATTTTTTAAAGAATTTTTTGAATAATTAATTATTTTTTTGGGAACCCAAAAATTTTTTAAAAAACCAAAAAAAATCATAAAAAACAAGCTTTCAAGGTTCCGCAAAAGGGGCGGAACCTGGGAAAGAAAAAAACAAATCTTTTAAATTTTTATTAAAAAAGGGGCCATGTTCTTTTTTTTCTTTTAAAAAGGATTTTACCAAAGTTTTTAAATTTTCCCCTAACCAAAGTTAAACAAAATTTTAAAAAAGTGCCAAAACCAATTTTTCGGGGGCAAAATTAAAAAGGGGGATTTTTGGGAAAAATTTTAAAATCAAAAATTTAATTTTAATTTTCCCAAACCCCCATAATTATTTTAAAAATTTTTTAAAACCCAAACCCCAAATTTTGTTTTTTTTTTTTTTAAAAAGGAAACCCGGAAAACCAAAAACCAGTTATTTTTTAAAAAAATTTTTTTCCATAAAAAAAAATTTAAAAAACCTCAAAAGGGATTTTAAAAGAAAAAACCCAAAACTTGACTTTATTAAAAATTTTTTCCCTTTTTGGTTTTTTTTTTCAAATTTTTTTAATTTCTCAATGACCTTGGGTTTAAATTATGGTTTGTTTTTTGTTTAAAAAATGGCCATAAAATTCTTGGATGGGTTATGAACCCCCAATTAAAAAAAAGAAAAGACAAAAATAGAAAAATTTTTAAATTTTAAAGAAAGAAAAAAAAAATTTTAGGAAAATAAAAGGGGGATTTGGGAAAAGGGCCTTTGGCCAATTTCCGAAGGGATGAGGTTTATTTTTTTAAAAAACCAAAAAAAAAGGGTAAACCAATGAAAAAAATTTTTTTTTTCCCGTTTTTTTTTTTTTTTGAAAAAATTTTTGGGGGAAAAAAGTTTTCCCCTTTTTCCAAAAAAAAACTTTCCCGGTTTTTTTTAAATTGTCACCAAGGGTTTTTAAAAAATTTTTAAAAAAAGCAATTTAATAAACAAATTTTAACTTAACCAAAGCAACACCAAAGCTTTTGAAGGGTTTTTAACCCGGGCCTCCAAATTAAAAAAAATTTGCTTTTTAAAAAAAAAAACCTTTAAAAAAGCGGTTTAAAAGGCCCCGGGGGCCTTTTGGAAGGAAGGACTTACAAAAATGTTGTTTCCATTTTTTGGCGGCATAAAGGGGACAGAAAAAATTCCCCAAAAAAACCAAAATTTTTGGGGAATAACAAACAAAAAAAACTTTGGGGAAAAAGGGGTTTTGGGGCAACATGGGGGGCAAAAAAAAAATGGGGGAATTTTTGTTTTTTTTTTTTTTAACCCAAAAATATGGAAACCCCGGGGGACAAAATGAAAAAAAAACCTTTTTTTTTATTAATAAAAATTTTAAAATTTGTTTGAATTTTTATCCTTTAAATTTTAATTTTTTTTGTTTTTCCCCCAAAAAAAGGTCTTTTTGGGGGGCCGGGGGGCCGCCACCCTTTTCCATATGGGGAAATTTTCTTCCCTTTGGGTTTTTAAAAAAACAAAAAAAACCCCCTAGGGGGCCCACGACAAAAAAACCTTTTTTTTCCCCTATAAAAATCTCTAAATAAAAAATTACCCACAACCCCCGGTTTAAACCCTTTTAAAGGTATTTTTTTTCCAATTTCCCCCCCACCTACCCCCCACTTCACGTTTCCCCCCAAAAAAACCCCCCCCCCCCACCAAAAACCCCCCACCACCCAAAAATCAAAATTTTTACCCCCCGTCCAACAAGCCACCTTCAAACCCCAAACCATCCCCCAAAAAAAAGTTTACTTTAAAAAAAACCCCAAAATTTGTTTTGTGGAAGGGTTTAAAAAATTAAAATTGTTAAAAAATTTTTTTTATTATTCTAGGTTTGTTTGTTTTGTTTATTTAATTTGTGTAAATAAATTTACCAAATTTTTTTTTTTTGAAAAACCTTGTGTTTTCCTTTTTTTTTTAGTTTTTTTGTCCGTTTTGGGGCCAAAACAAAAACCCAAAAATTTGTTTGTCCCGTCATTGTCCCCGTCCTTTCCCGTCTTGGGCCAGTCCCTGTCCTGTCCAGGGTTACTGTCTAGTCCAGTCCTTTTCCTTTTTGTCCCGTTTCTGTCTGCTTTCCAAGCTACCCAAAAGACCCTTTTGGCCTCAATAAACCCGGGGAAAAAAAAAAAAAAAAAAAAACCCCCTGAGCCCCCCACCAATCTGCGCCATATTGATTTTTTATAAACCCTTGGGCCCTCTCTGTTGGTTTAAAACGGGGGGGCCAACCCTCCAAACCCAAAAAAACCCAAATTTTGTTAAAAAAAGAGTGTGAGAGAGGGGGGGAGCGAAAACACCCGGTTGGGGACCCTGCCCCAAACCCCAACTCGGGCCCACCCCTCCCTTTTTGTATTGGAGGCCCTTTTTGGGGCCCCCCCATCCCGCCTGCCAAGCCCCCCCAGGCCTAACCGCATGGCCTTACAAAAGAAAAAAGCTTGTAATCCATTCAAAAAAGGTTAATTCCCTACAACCCCCTTTTGGGTTGAAAAACCAACCCCCCTTACATAAAATTATAAAAACAAATAGGAATTTTAATCCCGGGCCCAGGGGCAGAGGGTTTGGTTCATATTGGGCCTTGAAGCAGACCCTATATATTCTTTAAGCCCCTCCCCTCTTGATTAAAACGTACCCCCCTTCCCCCTCTAAATTTTCCCCTGTTTTAAAAAACCTTTTATTAGGGTTTTTTTTGATTTTCAAAACGATTTTTGAGCAGGGGCCTTTTTCAACCTCTTGCGTTTTGTGTATCGATCTCTAGATTTGCTTAAATAAAACTAATTTTTTTCTGGGTCGTAATCGATCCAAACGTTGATTTTTTTAAATTAATGCTTTTTTTATATCTTCTTCGTGTTTCTGTAATCGATCGTTGGTTTATTCTGGAAATAGGGGCTATCGATTTTGATTCATGAATTTTATTTTTGCTTCTGTTACCTTTTGTTTTAAACTTTTGGTATAAATTTTATTTTATGCTTCTGTTACCCCATGTGAAAATCTTCAAAAATGTATTTGATCTTTTCTTCTGTGACCTATGTTTAAACTTCCATATGAATTTGATTTTTTTCTTGTGTTCCCTTTTTTATAATCTTTCGTATAAATTTGAATTTTTTTTCTGGTACCCTTTTGAATTTTTCCTATGAAATTTTATTTTTGTTTCAGTTTCTATGTGAAAAATTCCATATGGGAAATTGTTTTTTTTTTCTTTTCCTTTTGAATGGGCCCTATGCATTTAATTTATTTAAATTTTTGTTTATGACTTCGTTCGGGTTTTTTTTTTAATTGAAAAATTTCAGCGATTGAAAGAAGGGGGTTCAGATCAAGAAAGCCGTTGTGGTGAAAGGGGATGGGAAGAACCCGGGTCCAGGGGACAGGTTACTCAAGTTAGGGTTTTTAAAATTTTTGGATGATCAGAACCGTTTCCCTTTTGAGGAAAAGTTTAAAGGACCGGTTAGAGAAGTGATGTTCTTAAACCCTTTCTCGAATCTTTAGGGGGGGGCCCGAAGGTTGCGTTGATTTTTCCCCCCCTTCCCCCCTCTGGGGTTTTATTTTTAAAAATTATTGTCGTTACTTTCGAGCCCTGTTTTTGGGGGGTTTGGAATTCGTGAATTTCTACATGTTTTTTTTTGATTTTGATAAGAGATATTTATTTAGAGTAATTTTGGGGTTTTAGGGCCAAAAATTTATTTTATTTGGGGGTTTTTGTTATATCAAAATTTTCTTTTTGAAGGATGTTTTTCAATGGTTTGAGGGGAATTTCATAAATTTTTTTCTTATTTTATGTTTGTGGGTTTTTTTTCTTTTTTATTATTTTTTAAAGCTGTTTTGGTTTGTGGATGTATTCATTGGGTTTTTGTATTTTCAATGCTGCATAAATAAACTTTTACAAGAACCCCGTGGAGAAAAGAAATAGTGTTTTTGGTCCTTGTTTGTTTTGAAAAGGGGGTTTTTTATGTTAAATTTGTGCTCCTTGCTTTTTGGGTTTTCAGCCCCCTGTAGAAAAAAACTTTTTTCCCTTTTGGGGCTTAGGGAAAAAGGTTAAAATGGCTTTTATTATTTTAGGGCTCTTTATATTTTATTTGTTATGGTCATGTATTCTATTGATATTGTCATAAAAAGGCATATTTTACTATATGCATATTGAGTAAGCGCTGACTTAGAATACTAATCGGTAAGAGACAAGACAAGGAGTGAGTAAGCGCTTGCTTTTGTTAGTTATTGATTTAAGCATAGAAAAGACTTAGAATCCTAATCGATAAGAGACAAGACAAGGAGTGAGTAAGCGCTTGCTTTTATTGGTTATTGATTTAAGTATAGGAAGGGCTTAGAATCCTAATCGGTAAGAGACAAGACAAGGAGTGAGTAAGCGCTTGGTCTTTATTAGTTATTGATTTAAGCATGGATAGGACTAAGAATCCTAATCGATAAAAGACAAGACACTCCTTGTCTGTTTGTTTACCACTTCAATAGTTTCAATAAGGGTCGACATTTGTTATTTACAAGAGGTGAATCTTGTTTGGCAAAAAAGTATTCATTTTAATTGTTCTAAAGATATTTAGGGGGTTTTGGGAGTGATTATTTGGCTACTTGAAAAGCAATAATCTATTTTGAAATGTTTGGGTAAAGTGCATAGAGCTTTATGTGATTCTAAGTAGTTTTTTGAATCTTTTTAATTTTCTGGAAAATCATATAAGTAAATAAGCACTTTTGATCATAAGCATTCTCAAACACTCCCTTAGTATCCTGGGTCTCCCTTAACTGTTTAGCATCCCAATTTATTTATGAACAATTACCAAACGACTATATGTGTTTTTCATTATATATTTATATCATAAAAGCCCATAAATTGTTATGACCACTTTATCTTCATGTAACAAATCATCTGGCAACTGTTGTTTAACAGTTGGGAGCCTTGTCGGTAATTGTGGAAAACGATTTTTATAAGATAAGTGCTTATTGGGTTTAAAATGCTTGTTAACAATCTATTTTCATGGCAAAGAATTTAAATGTGTGCTTGTAAGAATTTCATAAGTGGCCATTTAGTTCCTGCCTTTTGTTAAGTTTCTAATTTACCACAAGAAATACATTTGCAAAGGATATTAATCCTTTTTAGCTATTGTTGTAATTTCTTTGTTCTTAAATAAAAGTATATCTTTCTGTTATTTTAGTTTATTTCAATATAAGTGTTTGATTTCAAACCTAAGGTCTACCTTGTGGTTCTACCATTAATTATAGGGAAAATTGCCGAAAAAGGTAACGTAAATACCCAAAAAATCCAATCAGGTAACGTACATTTTTTTGCCAAGAAAGGTTTATGAATTCAATTTTGTTAAAAATAGGTACAGGTTACCCCTTCCCTTTTCTGTCACCCTCACCCTCTCACTCTCTCTTTCTCTTTAGACTTCCACCACCTCTCTCTCTATCTATCTCCACCCACCACCCCCACCCCCACCATGACCACTCCTACCACCACCATCACCACCCCCACCATCACCATCACCGCCCCCCACCACCCCCAGCCCCCCAAACCACCAGCACCAATACCACCGTAACACCACCCCAATCATCTTCATCATCGTCATCCTCAGATCTGCAACCCCACCACATCCCCCACCTCCAAACCACCATTACAGCCCCACCACAACCCCCCATCTCAGATCTGCAACCACCCGGCGGCCAATCATCTTCCCCCTTTCCCCAAACCTAAATCGAACTCCTTCCCTTTCCCCAAACCCTAAATCGATCTACGTGTGTGTGCAGATCTATGTGCGTCGGTGGGTGTGCGTCGGTGGATATGCGACGTGTGTGTGTTTTAAAGTGCAACGTTGTGTGTGTATGTGCAGATCTATGTGCGACAATGGTGTGCGGGCGGGGGGGTGTGTGCGGCGGTGTGTGTGTGGTGTGCAACGTTGTGTGTGTATGTGCAGGGTGTTTGGTTGTGGTTGTGGTTGTGCAGGTGTGTGGGGTGTGGGGTGCAGGTCTGTGTGTGTGTGGTGGTGGTAGTTTGGTGGTTATTTGGTGGTGGTGGGTAGGGGTTGTGGTGGTGGTGGATGGTGGTTTGGAGTTGATTGTGGGTTGGGGGTGGTGGGGGTGGTTTGGAGGTGGTTGGGTGGTGTAGTAAAGGGTGGGGTTATCGGGGGCAGGTGGGGGTTTGGCTAGCCGGTCAACCCCGGGTAAACGGTGAGACTTGTTGGACTTGCCATCTAGACAGACACGGCAGCAGGTAACACTGATGAATGCCATTCGACATAAGGGCAGCAAGTTACCTGTGACTGGGGGTTTTATTGGTTTAAATAGGTACTTCCCTTATTTTTAAAAAAATGAATTCTAATCCTTTTTTGGCAAAAAAAAATGTAGTTCCCTTGTTGGATTTTTTGGGGTTTTTTACGTTCCTTTTTTTGGCAATTTTCCCTTAATTAAAGATAAAATGGAATTTTAGGTGATGTAAATGTGATAATTTTAAAAATTTTTAAAAATCCCCTTTTCTTTTAATTGTTGGGGCTTTAACACAAAGGGTTTCTCAACTTCTGTTTTTGGGGGAACCTTTTCCTTTTGGAGCGTTTCCTATGCAACTTTTTCAAATAATGTATTTTATATACTTGATATGTGATGAAAAGGTTATTACAAATTGTGTTTAAACCAAAGTGTTTTGGGAGGATGGTGGCCCGGGGTGGAGTACATGGTGTGCCCTTGTATTATTTGTTTTAAGGGTAAAAATTTTAATTTGTGAAGGTGTAAGTGTATTAGGAGAGTGGTACCGCAATTTATTGAATTATAAATGCTGCATTAAAAAACAAAAAAAGTTCCTCATAAACAACCAAAAGTGAAAAAAATTTTGAAAACAACAAAAAAACCGAAAATTCTCCCGAAAACAATCAAAAAATCCCAAAAAATCCTTGCTTCAAAACAAAAAGTTATTTTAAATCAATCAAAAAAAATAAAAATCTCTTTTAAATCAACCAAAAAATTGAAATAGTTTTTAAAATCAACCAAAAACTTAATTGCATGTGCCACCTTTTTGGGTTGTCTTGTTGGGGAGGTTGTAGCTTGAAAAAAAAAACCTGTTGGGTTAGTTAGGAACTCAATTGGAGTTTTTCTCAGGGGTTGAACATTTTTTGGCAAATGACAACCCCCTGTGGGTTGGTTCATAAAATACATTCATACCCCCCTCTTCAAAAGGGAATCTGCGGTATTAGGATGGGTGGGTGGTTTAAGAGTTATTGTTGTTATTTAAGAAAAGGCTATCCCTTTGTTCCACTTAATGTTAATTCTTTTTTGAAACCTACTTTTAAGCAGCGCCTTGGGAGTATTTGTAGTTTTTCCAATT
>JARYMX010000355.1:0-30751 GCA_030169165.1 Centaurea solstitialis | reverse complement strand
TTGATTTATTGTTGTTTCAATCCATGTGATTTAAAATGTTACCGTTTTGGTCCCTCATTTGATTTAAAACAAATTAATTTGCTTTAATACTAATTTTCGGTTCCTAGATTTCTCGCTTTATAGATACATATCACAAATATGAGTGCAAGTCAAAAGATGTAAAAGTTAAGAGTATAATGGTGAAAAAATAGAGTAATATTTGAATCAACATCGTCATCTTGTATTCATTGAGAGATTACTGTATGAATATGAAGAACTCGCACAATATCATGTAAAACATCTCAATATGCTCTAAATGGTTGATACAAAGAATATTCCTATCCCAAAAACGTAAATTGTGAAAAAGTGGAAACAATATTGTGACAAACGGATCTTCTATGTATAGCCTGGATGGGAAAGTCAAATGTAACGCACTAAAAATTTGGAAAGAGGGACTAATTAAATTTTCCGAATATTATTGAATAATCCTCAGTAACTATGTAAGGTTTAATTCCAATAAATACAATCCAGACCTTATACAAGATCTTAAATATGAACGTTGTATTACTAAAACCAATAATGGTCGTTATCTCCAATGCGGAAAGAACTTTTATCGTGAGCTAGGTTTATCTCATGTCTCTAGCTAGCTCTCTCTTTGTATTAGTGTCGCTAGTACCACCCCCAACAAGGACCTGACAAACATGTCGGCAAATAAAAAGGGTTAGACTTTGCCTAGTGAGTTCAAGAGTTTTATCAGTAATTAAGACAAAAGAAGTAAAAACGTCATTTAGATCACAATTTATATAGACAAAGTGAGTTGGATAAAAAGTGCTGACCCTTCTGAAAAAAAGATTTCATAAATAACTTTCGTGAATAAAACGCTCATAATATCGGGAACCCAATTTAAGACTCACACAAACTAATACGAGAATAAAACCCAAACATTTACACATGGGAATACTCCATTCATCCAAACCTCGATACATGGAGGAGATCCAATGAGTCAAAATCATGAATGACGGACATTTGACAAGACCCAAATCAAATAAATGGTATAAATCCATTTTACACATAAAGACTTTGGCAACAATGGGGGTGACCCATAATCATTGAGAGCGGAGAATACACAAAAGTACATCACTCATACAACATTAGCCGTGTGACACTTCATTTTCTAAAAGCCCAAGTGTCCCTACGGCACCCCACTAGTCCCATCGAAAGAGAGAGCTGACCTTAGTGTCAAACTCACATGAGTGACACTCAAAGGCCCGACGCCATTCGGGGCTACAACAAACGCACTCTACCCGATGGCGAGGGTCATAAGCGACCGGCAACCATGGACAACTCTCTCAACTCAGCCCTCCTAGTGGATCACTAATAAGATAAAGGTCATAAGCATGAGGCACGGGTACAAACTCCCAACATCTAGCATACCAACGAATAACGATGGACTTACGTGACTCTGAAATGAATGCAATGCAACACACTCAAAACATAACTCCAAAATGAGTAACCAACGCACTCAAAACATGTAATATTATAAACAAATATGTTATAAATGCATATAAATTTGAAAGCTTACAAGATAGCACTTTAACTCGTACAAGTGTTACCAAGACTCCTTTAGGTAAAATGATCCAAGCTAAAAGCTCAATAAATTAAATGATTAATAAATAAGAGATTCTTAAAGTATTAAAACATGTTTCACCCATGTTCATGCAACATATGCTCCAAAACTAAGATTCACCCAAAAAACCATAATTAGTTGGGACAAACTCTTTATCAAATCGAATAACTTTATGCATATTTTTAAATGCTTTCAAAACATAATAATATGTATTTTCCCATATTGTGTATAAAGTTAATGTTTGGGTAAAACTCTACGACACACGACGACGACATGAATATATAAATTCATATATAAAGTGATGATCCTGTATTTAAATAAGGTCCTGAGAGAGAAGAACAATTAAAGTCATCGTACGAAAAACACCAATCGACGTACGACCGTTGTATGATCATCGTACGACATCTTAAGATAACATATGATGTCGCTAACAAACGTAGGACTACGATTTCTAACGGTCACCTCTATTTTAGTTGTTGTTTTATTACAGGATCAGAACAATTAATGTATAACCAATGTAATCGACACAAAGATTCAAGGGAGCATTAATAACAAGACCGTTACGACCGTTGTCATCAAAGTCATCCAACACTCGACCATTACAAAAGAATTCAGCTATAAAAGAGACCTTGAAGCTTCGAAGAAGGGACGACTGGACCTACTAATCCCCAAAGTGAAGATCCAAAATTCTAAAGGATTTAGAAAAATCAAGAAGGAAAAAAGGAGTCCTGAGATTCTCTGAACTTGCCAAGTATTCTGATGGAACCTTGAAGTTGATTAGAAAAGAACCGGATTTCATCAGAACCATTGATTTAAAAGCTTCTGAGTCAGAAAGGCTAAGTTTAAGAGAGAGAGTTTAGATTGATAGAGTCTTGGAGATGATTGATGATAGATTAGACTACAAAAGTTGTCTGAGAAAAAATGAAACTAATATGAAGTTAAGGAAAACAAGGTGGTCTACGAAGTAATTGATAGTTAAATACAGAGGGGAAAAATGTTAGTTCTTATTTTGTATGTTCTATTCGGAATGATCTATAGTTTTATCTCTAATTACTACACACCTATTTGATATTGTTATTAATAAATTGACGGTTGTTTGAAAAACATGGTTCATTCAATGGAAAACGATGTTTTACTTAATTTTGAAGATCCTTGTGAACTAGTAGAGTGTAGTGGAGGGTGTTGTAGCGACAACGGTGGTGGAAATAAATGTGATGGTAACTAGTAGACAACAGTGTTGTAGAGGAGATAGTCATGACCAATATGGTGGAGATAGATATGGTGTTGGGTGGTGGTAGTAGTATAGCTGGTTTTGGTGGATAATGATAATTGTCGTGGATGTCAAGATGGTGGACAAGAGGCAAGGTAAAGGTTGTTGCAACCACAATGGCGGTGGAGGTAGAGGAAGTGGTGGCGGGTGGACGATGGTGATTGTGTATGTAAATATGTTGGATAGCGATCGCGATGGTAGAGGTTGTGGTGGGTGGTGGAAGTCGAGTATGGTAGTCAATGATGATGGTGGTTATGATGGAGGTGGCCAACGGTCGTTTTGGAGATGGTGCATAATGAGGTGGCCAATGATGGTTAGCGGTGGCTAACTGTAGCTGCTAGTGGTGGTGGTGACGGCGACGATAGATGGTGGTGACCATTAAAATAAATATCATATTATGGTTATATCAAATAAGTATAAATTAGTAACTTTTTTCTTATTTTTTGTTTCTATTTTATCCATCTTATCCATCTTATTCCACCTATTTTAATTAGACAAGATCATATTTTTGTCTAACTCAATCCCAATTTTTCTCCATATCCATTATTCCTTCATATGCACAGCACAGTGGGTTTTTATTCTGTCCCAAGTCGCGTCAAACATCAACTAATACTTAACTAATTTATCATATAACACCTAGGTTGGATTTCAGAGAGAAGAAATTTATTAGGTATATTAAAAAAACCGTAAAACCGAGCTGAGTTGTTTGATCCGAAACAAAAAAAATCGATAACCGAAAAATCCGAAAAATTAAAAAAAGCATAAAACCGAAAAACCGAGTATTATTTACGAGTCAATTTCAGTTTTAATTTTAGGTACCTGTGAATACCCAAACCAAGATATATGTATATATAATATTTAGTTTATATTATTATTTATTAACCTAAATGCAAATGAGTAGTTTTTACTGACAAACATTACGATTGATGATTAAATTTGACGTTATAAGTTGTTAAAGAGTCGACGTTAACCAAAAATCGATGTTGATCTAAAACATTTAAACTTATTTTAATTTGTAGCACTATGGATTTTATTTATTTATTTGTTGTATAATTGTTTTAGATGTCATATTTTGGTACCACTTTTATATTATATGTAATATATTTTTTATCAAATGGTTCAGGGTGGGGCAGTTCAACCTACTGTTCGGTTTTGGATCCAGTAACCAATTAAGTATCCGTCTCAAGCGGTTCAATTCACATTTTCTTTACTAACCGAACCAAACAGTGAATATCCCTAAAAGTTATATATATGATGAGAAGAGTATAAGGGAAAACCCACTTTTGGAATAATTCTAATCGAAGATTAAAATAATTAAGATGCATTCCAATGTGATCCATTCTTATAAAAAGTGTAATTCATGGATAAATATGATGATATTAAAGGTGACAAAGGGTTTAAATCACTTCTTACGTCTTTCAGCCTAACTCATTTTCTCACGTGTTTCTTGTATAAAACCCCCAATATATAATTAACAATATATAAATTAATTAGTTCGTAAAAGATAAGCTAATACCAAACAAACTTTATTGGTCAAAATTCAAACATAGTCATATAAAGATAAACTAACGTGAACTTCTCTATAAAGATCCCACTTTGAGCTAGGAGTGATTTATGCATCGAATAATGTATAAATTAAATTGGTGCATATGGCCCTAAGCTACAAGTTAAGATTGTGATTAACCTTTTATTTTGATTAGCGTCATTTTAATTCACCTTTTATTTTGATAGCTGATTTTTTTTTATTCAATTAAAATATATAGAAACTCATTTTATTTTACAAATATATGAACTAGTTAAAATTCACTTTTAAAGAAAACGTATCCGTCCCTTTTAGAAAGTGATAACGTCATAAAAGTTACATTGTTATGACATATCGTGACTTAGAATAATAAGAAACAACATAAATATCATTTTAATTATAACAACATAATACAATTAAAACAAAATATAATATACATCGGCGACTGAATTACATATTCTTTAAAAAAAAAAAAGATAATTACATATTCCAATTTGAAAACATATATTATATTTCAAACCAAAAAAGTTATTCTCTTTTCTTGCAGACAATTATAAAAGTTAAATACTTTTAATTTCAATAAAATTTAGATTCAATGCTTGAATATATAAAGATTGGATGATAATGGAATGTAGCGTATACATATATCAAACAGTAAGTCCTTGATTGTTTTTATATAATACACAAACGATTTATATTAAAATTAATAAGATTCAAAGTATTTGACAAAACTAGAACTTACCTACGAATAGCAACATGATATATTTTATTCCGAAATCGAGAAATTGAAGATTAGATCTTAATTCAAGTTTTATTTTATTTTCGATCTCTCTTAATATTTTATTTTCATAGTTTTGCAAACTTTGTTAAAAGCTAGAATTGATAAAAAGAAATTTCAGTATGGGTATTAAATCAATGAAAACAAAATACTCAATTTTTTATGTGGGGGTTAATTAAAAAAAATAAGTGAGTTACATCGATAGTCCCTGTGATTTGTTCTAAAATTGGATATGACCCCTTAAATAAATTATCTATACGATAGATCCTTAACTTTTTATTTCCATAACTTCATCATATACATAGCATATGAGGGCAAAAAGTCATTTTGCCATTCTTCCTTCCATCTCCCTCTTCCTTTAACAAAATTAATATCCTAAGTCTAAAGATGCAAAGTATTCGAATAGTGGTCCCGAATTCAAGTTGATTCTATTTTGCCTCTTCCTCAGAGAAAGACGATCAAACAATTCCCAATCATGGTCCTTGCGAGATGAAACAAAAATCACGAATTAGGTGTTCACCAAGTTTAAATCCAAATTATCTATAAAGAAACATCAACAAGTATCAATAAATTCATGTAACAAGTTTAACATTTAAAAATTTCAAGAAATCCATGCAAATTGAAAACGGAAATCTAAAAAAGAAACCTAAAGTATAATTAAAACCTTAGCATGGTTGGTGATGATCTTGAAGACTTTTTTGTGTTAAAACCAGATTCGAGAACCCAACCCAGATTTAACAAGAAAACCATAACCCTAAAATATAGTTGAAGGAAGAAAGAAGAGCATTGCTTCTGTGTGGATCAAAGATTGAACTACGTTCATGAAGGTCGTCTATAAACCATGCGGCAAGGTTGAGTTTGTAAGAGAACCACTGGCATTGGACGAGAGGGAATGGATGGGTTAATTTTTAACATCCTTTTGTAGACGTCTATTTAATTTGTCCATCTATCATGTAATAACATTGATTTCCAGGGCGTCCAAACTAACATTGAGTTAATGCCTTAATGATGGGCAAACTAAAAATGTTAAGTTAAAGTACCGTGGGTGTTATAAAAGAAAAAAATTAGGACTTTGGATATTAATTACATTCTAGATAAAGATAAATCTATGTAATTTGTCAAATTGATTCAATGGGGACTCTTTATAACCTTAAATTCTAAGATTTTACATATCATTTTTTTGGTAAATGTCTAATATAATGTTAGATAACTTTGTTAAAATGAAGGTAAAATGTGAAATTAAAAGTATGTTTAGGAATGTAAAAACTCGTCAAATTCTCAATTTGTAAACGTATTTATGATTTTCATTATAACATATACAAATGTAAGAGAAAGTCTTCCTATTTAGCAATTGACTTTCAAATAGCTTGAAAAGAAAGAGAGAAAGACAACGTAGTTATGAGATCTATTTAAATCGTTCATTCCATTTATTAAAAAAAAAAAAAAATACTCTTCAACACAAAAACACATTCAAAGATGTTTTTTCTTCTACAACTAATCATCATCTATGTAGCTTTCATCTCTCATGAAAATGAAGCCATGGCACAATATGTGCCACCTTATTCTTCTGTAGTTGCTCTGGTAAATAAACATACCGATGCCTCTAAGCCTCTCTATAGCGTTCAGATCATGACAACATTCGTAAACATGCAATATTTGCATGCCAACTTCCTTATAGACATCGATGCCCCTTTCATTTGGCACGACTGCATTGTGCAATGGAATATATATCCCGGCAGTTGTCCCAACAACACGCTTTGCACCTCTCCGGTTTCATGTGAAGAATATCAATGCACAAATGTCCGAACTTCTTACTCATACGAAAACCCTTCATGCCCACCGTAAACAATGGGTCCACATTGCCTGGTTGGGGAGACTGCACATGCCCGGTGACTACAATTAACCCAGTCACTGGATCATGCGGCCAATCTATGCTTAACAACGATGATTTCATGGTAAACACAAGCAATGGGAGAAACATTTTTACCGGCTCATATGGTTTTTACCCTAATGCCGCATGTGCACCATCTTCTTCATTTCAGTCATTCCCATCGAATGTTACAGGTGTCATGGCTCTCTCGTCCTCTCCTTACGCGATGCCGAGATATTTACGCGAGCCGCTTAAAAAACATAGTGTCTCTATGTTTACCTAGCACCTTATCTACCCCTGGGGTTCTATTTTATGGAAATAGTTTTATTACCTTCTTCCACAATCAAATGTTGATGTAAGGAGTTTTCTTTCTTATACTCCTTTAATAAAGCGTCCAGATTCTTTTGGATACTTTATTGGTGTCAATTCCATTGTGATTAAAAAGAGATCCATCGATCTTTTGGGGAATATGACCACTACTAAGCTTAGTACGATTGACCCTTATACGAGTTTAAGAAGTGATATATATACTCGGATGGTACGAAGGTTTTCGATGGTTACGAAACGAATCCCACGTGCAGAGTTAGTTGAACCATTTGGGCTTTGTTTCAGCAACTTTTCCAATGGGACACAGGTTAGTATAAAAGTTCCTGATATTGAATTAAGTTTACAGGATGGGAAGAAGTGGATTATATCGACGGCTAACTCCATTAAGCAAATGACGAAAGATGTGGCGTGTCTAGCGTTTGTTGACGGTGGTCCGACAAGTGAACCCGCGATCGTGATTGGAACGCATCAGTTTGAGGATAACTTTCTGGTTTTTGATTTGGAGAATTGGGCTTTTGGGTTTAGTTCTTCGTTGATACGTAAGCAGACTTCTTGTTCAAACTTCAACTTTACACTAATCGAGATGAATTGAAGTTATTTATATAGGTATATTTGAGTGGGAATAGATGTGTTTCCATCAATAATTTGCGTTCCTAATAAAGAACTTCTTGTTTGATGTATTATATGAATTCAAGAAATAGCAACACTTTAACTATTTTGTTGTCAATCTATCATTGTTAATTTGGCAGCATAAACAAAGATAAAATAAAAAGATTTAGAACTCATAGTTATAAAATATTGATTAAATATATCTAACATTAGGGTTTTGGTACATGGTCCGAACAATAAAGTTACGTACTCTAAACTGTAAGACCATGAGTACCGCCAAAAACTGAATATCCGTTGAATCTTGATGTCACCTCAAGGTCACATCAGCTTTTCACTTTTCTATCCAATTTACCCTAAGGTGAAGTACCATTGCGTACCCTTACTAACTCAATCTTTACCCCACTTTTATTATTTAAATATATATATTATGTATTAAGAGGAGAAAGAGAGAAAGAGGAAGAGAGAGGGTAAAATGGGTAGAGCAGAATCCGGTGTAGACACCCGAAGGCCATACCCGCTCCTCCCTATCTGATGGGGCGTACGTGTGTTTTAGCTGAACCGACTCCTCCCACCCCAATGGCTTACCCCTAATGCAGCATGCATAATCTTTTATCCACCCCAATAAAGAGCACACATGAATCCATTCAAACACCATAGTGGTTTTTTATTTTATTGTTTGAATTTGACCATAAATTTATGATAAAGAACGAAACATTCTTCTATTTACTATAATGATATAACCATTGAATCTACTCATCTTTTCTAAGAAAAGATGAGTTTATTGATCAAAACTTTAGTGACTACCAAATGATAGGTTACGTGTTTTTCATAATGATAATCTTTTCTTGAACTTCTCAATGAAGGATGCCAAGAAAAAATACAATTGCACCGGCCCGGCTCCCATGAGGTAGTTCTAGAAAAGATATTCGGAGTTTGGAAACTTGTCGTCATTGAAATGATTCGTAGTAAAATTTACTACTATCTTAGGAACCCTAACACCAAATGAAAGTATGTTTGTTAGTTATATTGGAAATCTGGTCTAAACATCCCTCTACATCATCCAAGTTGAAATCAACTTCCCTAATGGTTCAGGATGTTAATAGTTCTTAGATTTAAGGTACATATTTTCTAATTATATATTGTTTACAGCTTTTAATGATTTCTAATAGTTTTTTTAAGCAATTCTTCATTCTTGATCAAAGTCTTCCTCAAATGTCCCAAGATCCGTATCGGCATCGAGAGAATGTCAAGATCTTTACAAATATAGAAAAGCAAAAGTTAAGAAAATATTTTGATAAAGTTTGTGGATAAAATGACCTTGAAAATGTAAATAGAAATCCACCACCACAACTCGGCCATTAAAGCTTGGGGTGAGTTGTTGGATCTTTTTCGTAATATAAAATATGTAATTGCTTAACAAAAAAATTGCAGAAAATAGGAAACATAAGAAGTAAGAGCATCCACAGTGATGGAACCTCAATAACCTCACTTACCATATTTTTTCCTACCACGTCGTTGCCATCTCAACATACCAAGAACCTCCTTAAAACTCTACAATGGAGGTTCTTACAAAAACCTCACTTCCCTCTTCTTATTTATAATATAATTTTTATTTATGTAAATATTATATAACAAAAAAGGAAACTATTACAAGAACCTGAGTTCTTGTTCAAGCACCCGGGTTCCAATAAGAACTGTGACTGGGCAAGAATCTCTGTCTCACAGTGAAGGTTCTTGTAAAAAACCCCATAAAGAACCTCACAAAGAACCTCCATTGTGGATGCTCTAACTAAGCCGTCATAAATTGCATCATATACAATTATACGACATAATAAGGTAAATAAGTATCAATATTTTTTTTCACACAAGAACCCTTAGGTGGCATTTGGTTCGCAAAATGTTTTTGAATGGAATAGAATCTATCAAAGGAATTGGAATGGAATGTTGTTAGGTTTGACCACCTGTTTGGTTGACAGAATTGGAATGGAGTCTGCTAAAGAAACTGAAATGTATTGCTTGTTTGGTTCACATAATGTAGCTTAGGAATTGGAATGAAAATTTTGGTAAATGACCGAAATTCTCTTTTATGTTTTTTTCTTAATTTCTGGTCGGTGGCACGCGGTTGTTGTCAGTGGCGGTGGTGGTTGCCGGTGGCATGGTGGTCGGAGGTGGGCCGGTGGCGGTGGGCGGAGAAGGTGGTGGTGACCGGTGGCGGTGGCTGGAGGAGGGTGGCGATGAAGGTCGGGTAGCGATGCCTACAGGTGGTGGTCGGTGGCGGGAAGTGGTGGACGGTGGCAGTGGCCGAAGGTGGCGGTGGTCGGTGGCAGTGGAGGCCGGTGGTGGCGGTGGCTGGAGGTGGCGGTGGTGGAGGTGGCGGTAGCCGGAGGTGGTGGTGCGTATTAGGATGAGGGGCAATTTTGTCCAATTTTTTTGACATTCCATTTCAACCAAATCCCTACCCTTATTTTCCATAGAATGACCAATTCCTCTACTTAAGGAATTTGATGGAATTCAGACATCCCGATTCAACAGAATTCATGAACAAACAATGAAAAAGAATTTGGTCACAAGAATTCAGGCTTCTAATTCCATTCTATTCCATTCGGAATCCATGAACCAAAATGCCACCCTTAGACATAAGAATTGCTAGGTTAAAATAATTAATGTCAAGACATGCATAATAGACCCAAAAGTGGATAGGTAAATGATTTTACTAGTGTTGATCATCGATAGTTGTTTAAGTTTTAGCTAACAAATCTATTTAATTGATGTTTTTGTTACTGATTATTCTTATGATCATACGAGTCAATGCTTTTAGAAAAAGTTGCCTAAACACAACATGGACTCTGAGGGAAATGAGGCAAAAATCATCATAAAAAGTACTTAGAGAAAGCCGTGGTCACAAGCGAGGGTTTGGACGAAAGTTGACGCGTTATGCTTTTTCGCCTTTTCCTAGACCACCCCAACCACCTAGATCATTTACTCATTACATGTTTTAGTATATTGTTGACACTTTAAATAAGACTTTTAGTGGATACTCTTATCATTTAGTTGACACTTTAAGTAGAGTTCAACCTGCTCAAGAGTTCATACCGCCTCCAATTGTAGACATAGAGTCATTGTTTGCACCAAACTATAGCGCGACAAACTCCAACAACAACCAGATCAGCCACCAAAAACAACATGATTGATGATGTGACAAATTGTATGTGAAGGGATCATGTGCAAGACAATAATTAGGATTACCATGTCTAATGTTATAAGACACTAGTGGGTCACACTGCTTCACACCAACCGAGACCATTTGGATTTGTTGTGTGGAAATAATTAATTAAGTTTAATTATTTAAAAGAGAGAAGGAATAAATAATAAATTGCTTATTTATTATTTATCAGTTAAAGATAATATTTAATTAATAGTTTAATTAAAGATAATTATTGAGAGTTAATTTTGGTTTGGGATTCCTTTTAACACTGCCATATTTACCTTTATAAATAAGGGTTAAGGCAGTTGAATAAACATCTGATTTTCACAATTACTTTTTCACCAAGAAAAACCCGTAACCTCTATCTCTCTCTCTTGGCCGCCGGCCACACCAACAACACACCGGAGTCCGATTTTCCGATCAGTCCAAGATGGTCTAGCAGCCACTTCAAGGTGGTGCAGTAGTGGTGTATCCCTCACTAGCTTCCGGAGTGTTTTTCGGTATCGTTAAAGGTAAATGCGTAAAAACCCTCTCGTTATAGTGTTTGATTAGTTACGGATGGATCTCTGTCGGGATTGTTTTTATCCGCTGCGTTTACCTGTTTTTAATCCAAAAATCTCAACAGTGGTACCAGAGCCACTTCCGTAAACTTTTCAGATCTGTTCTTGATAAGTTAGTTTTTATAAAAATTGGTTTTTGGTTTTATAAAAATCTGTATTTTATGTTTTTTTGTTAAAGTTTGGATTTTTATTGAATTCCATAACTGTGGCAATCGGCGGTGGAATGACGGTGATCCCGGCCGAACCGCCGGGCCGATCGCCGGACGAAACCCAATCGATCGACGACCACCGCGATTCGGTGGCTGTTCGATGCGATCAAGACCACCAAACCACCAAAGCGGCAACGGCGATGGTGGTGGTGGCGGTTTTCCTCCGCGGGGCCGCACCACCACGGCGACAGAAGCCGCACGATGGTGGTGGCGTTGGTTTTGCGATCGCAACGCGGCGATGACGGGTGGCGGTTTTTGATGCGTGCTGTGTCCGTGGTCGCGGTGGCGGTGGGGGGTGCTTTGGTGCCGTTATCATCGCCGGTTATGCGGGCGAGGGCGGCGGCGTTTTGACGTTGCCGTCGTGCGCCGATTATGGTCGTCGATCGGCCACGCCACGGCAGTAGCGGCCGATTGCTGCTGCTGTTTGTGGTGGTGGCGATTGGCGACGGTAGCGGTGGTGTTTTGTTTCTCCAATCACCGGCCCACGACGGCGTGGTGGCTGTTTGCTACAGCCGTCGGCGGCCACCGGTGGCGATGGCGGTGCTTGGTGCTGCTATCGTCCCCGGGAAAGAGATGGTGATGGTGTTAATTCCCGATCACAGCCGCAAACAGAAGCCGTGGTGGTTGTTGATTGGTTTTTCCGATCGCCGGCGAGGCGATGGTGGTGGCGTCCTCGCCGCTGCCGTCGTCCTTGGTAACCGAAGCGCTGATAAGCCGATGGTGGATAATGGCTGTTTGCTACTATCAGACCAACGGTCAAAACGGGTTTTGAGTCAATCGTTATCAGTTAGGATAATTGACAAATTCGAATCAGATAGGTTTTAATTGACAATTATCAATTTTATTTTACGGAAAAATTATTAAAACCTTGTTTTTAATCCAGTTTGGATTATTACGAAAAACCAGTTTTATCAAAACAGTTTTAATTAGTTTATTTTTAAGCTAGTTATTTTTGTCATAGCTGAGCCCGTTGACCTATAGTTGTGTTTTATTGCTTTATTACTTTATTATTATTATCTTGTTTATGGTAAGGGAGGCCTGCGAGCCGTTTACAAAACCCTATCTGTACTTTTTTTTTCCAAAAAGTTTAGATGGGAGGCCTGCGTGCCATTTGCAACCCAATTTTGTAATAATTAGGTTAGATTAGGTTCAAGAAAGAATAAAACTTGAAGACGGAGTTTCATGGAGACACAACCAAAGATGTTGGAGCCAGTGGAAGCACCAAGATTTCATGCCTTGTGGTTGTTTAGTCACATAGGATTTTGGACCGTCAGTTTTCGTGTTGGCTCATGAAACTGACATTAGATCTGGGCAAAGCTATGACCCCTGTTTGTTTTATCTGCGTGGTTCGTTGTAGTCACTTTATCTTAGATAAAACAATTTTATTTTTTTTATAATGAAATCAGATAAAAGAGTTCGATAACAGTTTGTTTTTCGAACCAGTTATTTTTAAAAATTAAAACTGGCTAATATCTTAGGAAAATCTTAGATCAGTAAGTGTGATCCGTTTATGAACACCTTTGGCCTAAGGTACGTTGGGGCTCGAAGAGATCAACCTTGGGCACATGCGTTCAAACCCCAAGCCGAAGGGGGTGAAAAGACTCTGCGATAATCGGGTGGTACCGACAGAGTACATCCAGTTCAAAATGGTGCGATCTATTTTGGTTTTTGCTACAATTCCACGGGTGGTGGTAACCAGGCCAAAACACATAGAGGGACTAAATATGCATGGACTTTAAAAGACGATTGTCCGGATGATCTAGAAGTTGTTCTTCGTTTTTAAAGACTCGATTGATATAAGTTGTTACCTACCAGAAATAGCATGAGATGACTTGTGTGAGCAAACCGCTTGTCAATCATGTGAAATATGGTTTCTTGTCTAATTAATTTATTGTTCTAAGGTAATAATTTATTAGAATTTATATAATCAGATAACTAAAATCGGAATTTTATTTTTTGTAGATGTCTTATACTGCTATTCCGTTTTATTCACTGAGGAATCTCTCCGCCTGATAATAGGGGAATGGAAGCTTACAGGCCAAAATTTTCCAGTTGGAAAATGCATTCTGACAATGTCCTGAATGCAAGGTAAGCTTGTATGTGATTAAGAAACCGTTTCACGACCCAAATGCAATTCTCCTGAAAAGGATTTTGCGGAATATTTTAAATTCATGGTGACGAGTCTGATGTGATGTCGATTCTATCTTTCTCTACCTCACCCGAGTTCACGGTTGATTTAAGAGTTAAGTATTGCTATGAGGTCGTTAAGGATATAGAAAGCCAGCTGGGCTTCTATAAGAACAGTGGGAAGTACCTAATATGAAAGAGATTTATTCTCTTGTAGAACCCAGGTGTTGAGAAGAGTCAGAATCATTATCGTTTAAACATGTTTCTAGTTTTAGTTTCCTTACTTTGTAAACAGTATCTTTTGTTTAGTGCCCTGTTTGAGGTTTGGAACCTCGGGGGCCTTTATTGTCACTTTGTCAAACTTCCTTCTACCTATATAAGGTAAAGGATTTTCTAGGGTTTGGAAGATGAATAAATATATTATTACCAAATTGGGCCTATTATTTACATTGTTGAGTTTTTATCAAATGTTCTTCATTGATTTCATCTTATTGTTAGGATTTCTTCCATTTCTTCTTGTATTTCATTGTTTTTAGGACAAAATTTGGTATCAGAGCCAAACTTTTTGGTTCCTTGGCTTTTGGTTTGATTTTTGAAAAGTTAAAAAGGTTTTTGAGTTTTGATTTTTTTTCAAAACTTTTGGGTTTTTAATCCAAAAGGTATTTTTAAAGGGGTTTTTTTAAATTAAGGGGTTTAAGTGTTTCCATTGTTTTTAAGCTTTTTTCCTATATTTTGGGGGTTTTAACACTGATTTTTAAGAGGTTTTAAGTGGTTTCTTGAAATTTTTCGGAGCTTTCTGTGCAGGTTTTCCGCTTCGGAAATAGAGAGCTGATAATATCAGCTCAAATTTTTCCGAGTCGGAAATTGCTCATTCTCGAATCGGAGATCTCTCTTTTCGAATGGGAAAAAACTCTGTTTTCCGAATCGAAAACGAGTCTCTGACTCGGGGTTTGCTCTTAAAGAAGTTTCTCTTTCGAGTCCTTTTTCCGCACCAATTTTTCCCGAATCGGAAAAGTTCATTTTCCAAATCGGAAAAGCTTTTTCCGCATCCTGTGTTTTTGAGCCAAATCGAATCGGAAAAACATGTTTCCAATGTAGATTTCGCCCTTTGAGCCGAAACTCTTGCAATTTTGTTTCTAAATCCGAACTAAGCTTGTTTTTAAACCTTTTAATTTTCCCAAGCTTTCTGTGTCCCGAGGCGTAGAACACCAGCTTTTTCAAAACCTTTTCTGTGTTAAGCCAAGTGAATCTTTCAAGGAGGGTCTCATTCCTTTTTAGAATGCGAAGGAAACCCTAGGGTTTGGGTTTTTACGGGAGACTCGCCCTCCCGTCCTGGTGGATGGGCGAGTCCAGCAATGGAAGCCCCGGGATGATACACTTCTAGACATGCTCGATGGAAATCTCTTAAATTTTCAATCCGGGGAAGGCCCGATCAGACCAACTTTTCACGGTTTGTGCTGTTCCAAAAACCGAGACGTGTCCGAACTTGTCATACGTAGTCAAAAAGCAGTTGAGATGTTCAATCAGAACAAAGAGCCCGGCACCTCGTTGACAAGCGTGCACTGACCTTCTGATCATGGCTCCCCCAAATTTGATAGTAGCAAGAGTGGTTAGTCTGACAAACGCACGAGAGTTTGGTTGAAATAGAGCAAGCAGATGAGGGAGGTGAACCGCCTCGTGGGGTCAAAAGGGGGAAAAGTGCCTAAATGCTTACGAAGGCTTCAAAGCCAGAGAAACCGAATCCTTTAGCGAGTCTTATCAACGACTGAACGCCTTCGTAAATGACCTACGAAAACTGGGGTGGAGAAGTCTAAATTGAGGTCAATGTTAAGTTCCTGAAGAACCTAGCGCATGGCAAAATCTGGCGATCAACTTACACTGAGCCCAATTGGGGATTAGGGTCTACATGACCCTTTTTGAATCAGAATCCAGGAAGATACGTGGTGAATCATGGCCAGTATGGGAAGCGAGGGGAAGCTACAGAGCTAACACTACTGGACTATCAGGGATGGTCTGGAGATCAGGTGAGTTTGGAGAGGACAATAAGTTTATCTATCACATCAACTATCGCTCAAACAGAGAAAACTTACACTCCTGAATCAGGATACATTGATGCAGGGGTACAGCAAGCGGGTAGAAGGTGGCCAAGATGGAAGAGTGGAAGATGAGGAAGATATGGAAAGATGTGAAGGCGGTCAAGGTGGTCAGGAAATGGACATGAACAAGAAAAGGACCTACCTGTGGAATTTGAAGGACAAACTGATCAGGGAACAGAAACTATCCAGGAGGGCAACCATCAGAGTGGTTCTTCTAGGCAGCTCAAGAGATGGGCCCATCAACAAGGTCCAGTTGAATTTGGACGATCAAAGGTTGAATGCGCCTCCAAGCTTCAGTGAATAGTGGTTACTCCTACCCAGTCCTCAAAAGACAGCTAGTGCACTACATCCAGCTTCAAGATGTGGCTAGCGGGTCACTATTCGAACAACTGCCCTGTCAGATACAAGGTTGCTGCATACTTTGAGAAGAAGGACAGCATTGATGAGGAAGGAAAAGAGAATGGGTGTTGCTTGCTAGTCGATGTAGGGAAAAAACTGGGGGGTTGTGTTGTTGTGGGATGAAGCTCAGACGAGGAGATGATCTTGTTGTGGGTCCATGTTTGATGGCAGATTCGAAGGACCTGAAGTGTTTGCCCACTGCACATATCGAGACCTCGACGCTTTGATGGTTTCTACTATTTTTACTTTTCTGATTAAACTGATGAAGGTGTACAATGTTTAGAATCTAGAATTTGTGAACTTGAGAGATGTCTCATCGGACACGATCTCTCGTCACGAAATTTAGAATCGACAGTGCCATATACAAAAGCTCTCTTGAGGATGTTATTGTGTACATATCGTGAGAATCTTGAGTCTAGTGTCAAGAGTGTCCAATTTGTCCAACAATCTCAGTTGTCTTCAGAAAACCATGAGTAATTAACAGTGTCCATGGAGAGCTCCAATTAATTTCCAGTTGCTTTCAGAAGAAAAGAAACTAGACTGTTTTCCAAATTCAAGAGCTTGGAAGGATAACAACTTTAAAGAGGACAACTCTGAACAGACCGTGGAGACATTATTAAACAACATGCCAATAATATCCTTTTATTAAAAGCCAGACCCGGGACTTGGACTATCCGAAACCATGTTTTAGAAAAAGGCACTTCCTTATCTATACTATTTTGAGGAACATGGCCGCCTTTCCAAACCATAACCTGCCCTAGTGGGGACATGTGACCGAGGAATTTGTAAGGGCAGACTGTCACATATACCGATGTTTAAACGGTGAGCACCATAACCTACGACCAATCAGTCAACGAACAGCAACTCTAGCAGGTCCTACCCACTTGCCCTATCCAATAAACCAATCCTTTGTCCCAGCCAGTGATCAACAAACACTAAGTCCACTTGGAAGGCATCAAAGCTGGACCCCTACGGGTAGCTATGCTCCATAACTACTCAGACCGTAACACTAGTTATGACTACTAGGAAGATGGTATTTTTCAGTGGAGACCTTGTTATCCCCCCAGAGGATGTTCCGCAAATAAGGGTCGACGACTAGTTCGAACTAGAGAAGGAAAAGTTTGGACTAAGACTAAAATCCATGGGATCTGGACGCTTTGTCAACATCAGATAATGAATCTGAAAGGGCTTATTTCTGAAAAAAAAAAAAGACAACTTCGGTTTCCACTTTGAAGAAAGACTTTGATCGAGGCAAATACCGAGAGAATTAGAATGTTTCAGGTTGTGTGAACGCGAGCCTCAACCATTTACTAATTTTCAACTCAAGTGTTGCGGATCTTAAGGCACGATATGTTATCTTAATTATTCATTCAGAAATTTCGAAGAGACTTGATCATGATGAAAAGCATATTTATCGTGTGGCCTTAAGCCAACCAACGTGTGTCAAATTCATTTTGAAAAGAAAGTCATGTACTTTGAAAACCTTTCGAGATCAGTTAATGATAGGACTACTCCACTCCTCAACATCGATAGTTAATTCCCAAACCAAATCGGTTACGGATCCAGGAGGACTATTACAAGTTACTGTCAGATGATGGATGAACCCCTCAACTCACAACACAGGATAACGAACGAAGACTGCTCCAGGATCCCAATGATGATCGATCTGTAGGTTTGTTCTTAGATGAGGTGATGATCATTCAGCTTTATTTCCCTAAAAGGCCAAAATCTGTTTTTGGTAGAAACCTGAAAGGTCTGTTGAGTCACGAGCTCCTGTTTCTGAAGAACAGTAACCCTAAGGGTGAAAAATGTGTTTGGTACTGACAAGGGGAAGTCAGTTTAAGCCTCAGCAACCAAAGGACCTCCAGAAAAAGATTCAAAAAAGTCTAACGATGCTCGGTAACTCAGCGTAAACCCATTAAAAGTCTTGACCTTAATTCAGCGCTTTTGTAGTGGGTGAGACTCGCAGTTAAAACAAAGCAACCTTTCTCTCCACAAAACCTATATTTTCAAAACATCTTTGGAAAGGGTGGCAACTCTTCTTCCTATTAAACGTCATCTAACTCATCACCGATGCTCGAATGCAGTTGGGAGGAAAGTGGTGGTGGACAGGAAGTGAGCCACCGAGGAAGGGATCACGAGGAAGACCAACTCTTTTCTAGCTTTCCTCTAAGCAGGTAGTCCTAACCGTGCGGGTCTTGGCTAAGCTCCACCTAGTGTAGGAATTAATTCAAACATGTTGGCTTAAACGTAATCAACATTTAACTCATGACTTTTGAATCTTAGCGGTAATGACTTGTGCTTTAAGTTTGACAATTTTCTTAAGCGCTCTGGTGTTATAATTCTCTTTATCTGATGTGACTAAATCAAATCTCGATAGAGAAGAGGGAGAAAAAGAGGAAAGGGAAAACTTCCTCGTCAGTGCAAGTCCCCTGAGCCTAAGGAGAAAATCCGAAAAGGAGTATGCACTCGACCAACTCAAATGTTTCTGACCCTAAGGATCCCATTTGGCAATGGGTCCATAAACAAACCTAATTGTTTTGCAGAATCAGTCATGTGTGGTTACTTTGACTCGGGGGCTACTCACACATGTCTGGGCAGAGGTCCTCATCTTCGACTACTGTGAGAAGTTTGAGGTGATACATAAAGATGCCGATAGAACGCCCGTTGCAGATTTAGGGGATCGGGAAAAATCACCAATGGAAAGTAATCATAAAGGTGTACGCTTATGTGGAGAGATTGGGGGTACATCATGTTTAGCTAGCCAGTTCTTTGATACGGATCTATTGGGTGAAGACCTTTCAGTACTGGATTGTGACGTGAACGATTGAAGACAAACAATTGCTTATTCTCTCCGCCAGGCGAAATGGCAATCTCTACACATCCGTCTTCCGTTCAATCCTCAAACACACCCCCTGTTTGAAGCTAACCCGAAGAATGCACTCTGTCCATGCTCTCAAAAGCACTCTGTTGATATCAAAAGCATCAAAAGGGGACAGTTGGTTTTACCGAACAGACTATGTCATCAGAACTTCAAAGATATGAACAAGCTGGTTACTAAAGGATTAGTCAGGGGGACTACCTGAGCTTCGCTTTCAAGGTTATCTTTGTCTGCGTGCGAACAATGCGAAAGATGACCAGAAGCTCTCATCCAACGAGGAATGGATACGAATTGCAAAGTCCCCTCGACTTGATACACCATGGATCTTTGTGGACTATAGAGAGTAGGAAAGTCTTTGCCAGAAAGAAGTATATGCTGGTTCTCGTTAGACGAATTCTCTAGGATTCACTTGTGATTGAATTTCTTCGAAGACAAATCAGAAGCTGATGAACGAAATCATAGCCTTCATCAATACGCACACAGTCTCTCTTGGGTCGTAGGGTGAGGGGAAAATACGTAGCGACAACGGGTCTGAGTTCCGCAACGCAAAAGCTGATTGCTTTCTCGAAGAAGTGGGGATAACCTCTCAATTTCGGCAGTTTGCGCCACTCACAGAATGGGGTCGTAGAAGGCAAGAAGGACGTTGGTTGAAGCAGCTAGATCCCATGATGGTCATTTGGAGTTCCTCAACAGTTTTGGGCTGAAGCCGTTTCCAAGCATGCTACACGCAAAATCGGACTTCTGATCGTAAAGCGGACTGGTAAAACGCATTCGAGGCTTGTGCGTAACTGACGTTAAGCCAAACATTGTAATTCTTTTGAGTTTTTGAGTTGTAAATGATAGTTCTTAATGACCGGGAGAATTTGGGTTAGTTTGACCTAAGTCTGATGAGTCTATCTCATCGGATTACTCATTAACTCTAGCTTACAGGGTTTTCAACATCGGACCCGCATATCATGAAAGCTCATATGTTGATTTCTGCTGACTCAGAAACTATATGAATGCTAGTTCTTGTAGTGGTTGTGTCATGCTTCTTTCCTGAATTGTTCCCTCACCACCGAGCACAGATCCGTATCTTCTAAATTTTCTGCTTTTGGGACTTTTTAGATCTAGCGGAATACGATCTGCACACTCTAACGAGTCTCCAATCGTAGTTCCGCTCCAAACAGGTTCGACGACAACCACGTGACATCCGATGCCGTCTCGTCACGGAGGCCATCCTACAGCACTTCAACTCACATCCCGGACACCTGAGTCCGCGGCTCCCTATCTGAAGTTTCATCGCAGCTTCACCGGCACCTGATAAAGAACAGACTACGCACCTGTTCTTTACTCCAATTCGGAGAAGCTCCTACTACTTCCCGAGCACAGATCAAGATCATATGCTCAGGTAGTCAGAGAGCCCCGGTTAGAGGGCTGCACCGCGGAGTTAAACCAGGCTGAAGGCTCATCAAGTGGGAACCTTAAAGAGGGTCTTTGCCGTGCAATATGAGAACGACGCCACCAACACCGACAGGCTATATGTCATCACCCTCCACTCCGCAGGTGGACAAAAGATCATCCCCCCTCCCGGATCTTCGGGAGTACCTCTCAACCTGTAAAACACTCGATCTGCAAAGCCACTGAAAAGATCTGATCCTATTCGGTGGGTTCTTGATCGATTTCGAACCATCGGATGTTTGGCAAGCTCTCACCGACCCGACTGGGTGATCGCATGCAAAGATGAGCTGGCCGAATTCAGAGAGAAAACAAGGTGGGCTTGGTAGTACGACCATTGGGGAAAGGACAATCATTGGCCTCAAGTGGATACTTCCGGAACAAAACCGACGGAATAATTCATATCCGGAACAATGCTGCGAATGGAGTCGCCAAGGGTTGATCGCCAACAAGAGCGGTATCGACTATGATGAGAGTACGCGCAGTTGCCCGAATCGAAGGAAGCGATCCATATCTCCTCGCTTTATGCTGCACACAAAAAACATGACGGTCTATAGAAATGGACGTCAAATGGTGACTTCTTGAATGGAGTTTTCAAGAAGAAGTGTACGGTAGAACCAACCGGAGAGGGTTCGTCGGATTCTCGATTCCGAATCACGGTCTTCATTTTGGACTAGGCGATCTACGGTCTTAAGCAAGCTCCGAGGGATGGTACGAAAACACTCATGACTACTTTATACGGTTTGGCTACATAGAAAGGGTACTAACGATCCCACTCATGTTTCTCAAGAAGTTCGGGTATTGATTTATTTATCGTTCGATATATGTGGATGACTTTATCTTTCGTGCTACAAAGCCTGAGATGTGCAAGAGTTTGAAAACACCATGAAATCCCAATTCAAAATGAGCATGATGGGCGAGTTGACGTACGTTTTAGGATTCAAGACGTCAACGCCCTGATGGCATTTTTATAAATCAAGCCAAAATATGTTCAAGATCTTTTAAAACGATTTTTGATTTCGGTGGTTACACTCTGCGGCCAACACCAATGCCAGGAAATTTTCAACTCTCTGCAGATACTTCTGGTAACCGGATTTGTCCAGAGAAAACATATCGGGGCATTATTGGTTCCGGGCTTTTATATCTCACGTCTCAGTAGGACAGTTATCGCCTTTTCCACGGGTGTCTGCGATCGTTTTCATGTGGGACCCTACGGGATTACATCTGTCTGCAGTCAAGAGAATCCTTTGGTATCTAAAGGGCACACGGATTTTGGCCTTTGGTACCCAAAGGTTTTGGCTTTGATACTAATTGCATATATTACAGACTCAGACATGCAGGTTGTAAGCTAATACAGGAAAAGCCTTACTGGTGCCATGTCAATTTCTCGGGGACAAGATTGGTCAGTTGGTCATCCGGAAGCAGGTCTTGCGTCTCTTTATCACGCGGAAAGAGGCAGAATTAAGAATATGTAGCCGCCGCTTGCTGCTGCTCGCAAGTTCTGTGGATGAAAACCAATACTAGCTGACTTGTTGGATACACCATGACAATCGAATTCCCATCTACTGCGACATCAAAAGTGCAGTACAGAATCACCGGCAAATCGGTTCATCATGCTCGGACTGAAGCATATCGACATGTCGAATTTCATTTCATCAAAGATCCGTCGGAGAAGGTAATATGAACTTTACTTTGTTGAAAGTGATATCAGCTTGCTGATTTGTTCACCAAAGCGTTGACGAGAAGCGTCACTATTTCCTATAAGCAAGTTAGAATGCTAGACCTCCCGGCCTGAGAGGGTCTAGGGGGGTCTGGGTGTTCCGATTTTATTTGCATGTGTGTAGGGGGGGGTAGTCGTAGTCTGTAGGAACTCTGTAGTTATTCATGAATCGAGGGGAGTAATAAGTCCGTATTTACTGTTTGGGTGTGACTCACTAACGTTCTTATTTTCCCCCCCGGATCCACATGACCTTGGATCCAACTCTTTATATTATTTTTTGCAGGGATTGGGTGGTGTGGATCCTCACTACGACTTCTGGATACCTCAGATCAGGATCGCGCTCTAACCAGTGAGACGCACCAGGTAAGTGCGGGTCCTCTTATTTTCTGGGAGTCGAGGGTGTACTTGTAGCTTTTTGTGAACTTGATAGTTCACCGGGGGGGCGGTTTAGATGGTGCGTTTGAGTACTTGTCTTGAACTTACAATGTTCGGGGACTAACTTTGCCACTTTCTGTTTCTTAAAGTTTCAGGGACCTCGTTTTGAAATATTGTGAAACTTGTGTCCAGGGTCTGTTTTGAAAAATTTTTCTGAAAATACAAGTTCAGCGGACTTGTTTGTAAGATTTCTCAAACTTAAGTCCAGGGTGAGGTTTTGTGCAAAATGGTGAAAGTGGTTAAGGAGAGCCAAAGGAGAGTAGAACAAACACAGGGGTTTTACCATACACAGTGTAATTCGGTAAAATTATAATTACGGTTTTCAGAGTTACTTTTAACAAAATCAAAAATTTTAATCTTTTCTCTATGAATTCTAACACGTAAGACCCACTTCGCGCTCGATTTCGGTTTTCGCTACGTTATTGATACTCCGATCGTCGATCTCTTTGTCATATTCGGATTCCCTGGTAAGTAAACGATCAACCCTTATATAGTTTTTAACATCTAAATCATCTGTTTTAATGCCTGGATGAAGCCTAAAGTTTTTAAAACTTACCAGCAAACCCAACTTCTTGGAATGGGATTTCGGACGTTAAAACGTATCCTTTGTTGCTCTATAATTTGTTTTGAAAAATGAATTTAGGATGCACTCTGTGATAGTTTAGGGCCTTAGATCGACGGTTTTTGAGCGGTTTTTAGAGTCCGTGAATGCGATGATCAGTCTCGGTTTTTCGACCTCGGAAAACTTGAACATTCAAGTTTTCCGAATCGGAAAATTGATGTTAAGTTTTCAGCATCGTGAAAACGATGAATCCTTCATGTATGTTTTCCGATTCGGAAAACTTATGTTTCCGAGTCGGATTTGGTCTGGTTTTCAATCCATCTTTTCCGACTCGGAAAGACGTGGAACTACCCTTATGGGTTTTCCATGGCTTGTCGACTCGATCGAGAGACCAAGTCTTGCCAAAATTTTTCTAAGTGTCGAGAACATTTTCCCGAATCGGAAAACCATGTTATTTCCGAATCGGAAAACCTAACAAGTGTTTCTCTCAAATTTTCTCTTAGTCGTAGGAGTTTCCCGATTCGGAAAACAACCTTTTCCGGAATCGGAAGAATTGTCTGTTAACATTGTTGTTATCTTCTAGTGTTGAGTTTTCCGAATCGGAAATCACCCCTTTTCCGAATCGGGAAAACTCCCATCGTATAGTTTGCTCCTTTTTTTTCGAATCGGAAAATACGAAACACTCTTTATTGGGTTTTCGAGGTTTTTTTATCCGATACTTTAGTCGAGGTATGTCTTTTCACGTTGTATTATTTCTAACAACTTAATATCTTGCAGAAATGGTCTGATCTACAACCGATTGCTCTACTTCACCCGTGCAAATGCTGCTGATCTGCACTAATCAACCCGGCAGAATCCGCGAGATCCACCAGAACAAACAGTTGTTTGACTTGGCGAACTTCACTGTCCAAGATGACGTTGTTCTCGAGATTCTCGAGCTCACCCCCCTTGCGTATACGCGATTGCAAGCCATGCGGACATTCCGTTGATATTTCTGCAGCAGTTCTGGAAACACTTCCCGTGTCGAGAAAGGGACAGGAGTGCTACCATAATCGAGCGAGTAGACCAGACTGACCTGTCGTCTTCACAATGGAGGATCTTAGCAGGAATCCTTCGTCTGCCGGCTGCAACCCCGGAGGCTCCTATTTGAGCTATCGTGTTGGACCTGAGATCTTCAGCGATGAGTGCTCGCTCTACGGTGTCCACTACACCGAGAACAACAGGCCGAAAGGAATCTCCCAGATCACTCAGGGATTGTGCCCCCGATCTGGTACATCCTTCTTCAACATACTCAAACGCACGATCTTTCGAAGACCATGTGTGGACAAGGCAATCCACCCAGTTCTGGCACATCATCCACGCGGATTCGCTCTACGGGAGGCGGATCGACTTTCGCTCAGCAAATCTGGGCAGAAGAATCAATGATGTCAAGAGCTGGACCAGCACGTGCGAAACACAACTCCATACCCGAGGATGCGTTCTTCAAGTCTGTCATCAGAGATCAATGGCTCAGAACCCGGTGGCTGTCAGGACGCAGATCAAGGAATTGTCTCGCTTCGTAAGCCAGCAGAGTCGGCCGAGCACAACAAGAAGACTCTGATAGGCCTGGTAAGGTAGAGATGCACATTCGGCAAATGTGCTCAACTTGACTGGACCGTAGGTCAGATGAGCTGTTAGGATGTACGTATATCCATAGGGTAAGAAGAAACGTCTACGGACTCCTCCAGAGCCGGGGGAGCCCTGCCCAAGACGTGCAACCCGTCCTACCTAGAAGCGTGCCTCTGGTACGGCATTGTGGTCGAAGGGCCAGAGCTACAGTGGGGTAGCTTCTGGAGGGAGTGATGAGAGTTGAGGGACGGGGAGGAAGGGTAGAATAGTCGGTAAGTCTGGCCACTCGCACACTTATCGAGCGGTGCATACCAACCATGATTCTGAACCGTTGCCACTGTGCTCGCACCACTCCTAATGTTGTGAGGAATCTTCTGGAGGCCTTCCGACACGCGAGTACCGGGAGTCATTTCAGGGTAATAAAGCAGAGTAATGGGCACCCATTAGCAGTCACCGATCCACTCGTCATCGGTAAGAAGCGTTAGATCGCCTGGACGCCGCCGCCGCAACAACCAATGGGGAGAGACGTGGGGAAGCTTCCCCACATGAACAAGCACATGTTCCTCCACCACCTCACTCGGGGCGGCCGTCACTTCTCAGGGAGGCGAACCTCAGGGAACCTATTGTGGCAATGACTCCGACGGTCACGAGTCTCCGAGCACACTCCTACGGACCGTCGTTGATGCCCGATGACCGAGCACGAATCAGGAACAAGTTGACTACGGATCCGACTCGTGTTTCAACTATCAGATCTCCAAGGGCGGGAAGGCCAAAGTGTGATCGGTTTTGATGAAGCACTCCTCCTTCAACGACGAGCGGATTTAGGTGATCCCACTCTTATTGCGGAATTCTGGCGTCGTATGGACACTGAACTGTTGGTCAGGAGGAAAGAAGGTGAGGCCGAGGTTGCTACCGGCTGGGGACGAGGAAGACCATGCGAGAAAAGAGAGAGAGAGAGGGGGGAAGAAAAGGATTTGAGAGAGAGCAGAGGAAAAGAGACCGAAGCGTAGAGGGCTCCAGGTTTCAGATAAGTGAGCCTTGGGCTCATTTAGAGGGAGGCGGACGCAGAAGTAGGCCGCATAGGTTAGAATCGGATTATTCCTTAGCCCTAGAGTCCAACCCCCTCGAGGCAACCCACATTCAGACCGTCACTGAGTTGACGTACAGTCAGACGCTGGCAGCCAACAGCGCAATTTGCACGCCCAAAGCCAGCATCCGGCCATCTCTCAACAGATGGTCGTTTCAAATTCTCACGGGGTATTAGCTCAACTTCACCGGCCATCAATCGGGTCATGCCTCGGTGTTGAAAATGAGAGAGGTTCTGCCCCGCCTCTCGACTTTTAAGACATCTTTCCGTGCTCCCAGTCGTCTAGGAGCCACTACGTGTACCTGCAGGGTCGTTCACTTGGACGTAGGACACTTTTGGATGCATCATCTGCCCGCCCAAGTGGCGAGGGGGGGGTGACGGGTGTTGGGGAGGGGGGTGTGGGGGGGCGGGGGGGGCGAGGGGTGGGAGGGGGGGGGGGAGGCGGGGGAGGGGGGAGGGGGGGGGGGGGGGAGGGACAGGAACGGGGAGAGTTGGGCGTATCAGACGCCCTTCGAGGATCCACCGGCAAGCCCCGACACCGTCAGCATCATACCAACGGTTGACATCGGGCGAGAGAGTACCTCTTCTAGGATCTTCTAGTCAACTGGAAGCCCAAGTGGCACCGTGGTTTGCTCTTAAAGGGACCGGGTCCGACAGACTCGAGCAAGTATATAAAAGTGCTCACGCAACACCGGGGGTTTTTGGCCTGACGGTTTCGGTGTCGGAATCCCTTAAACCGCCCTGCACCAACGGGACTTATAGGTCCGACGGATTCGGACGATCATCCTTTAAAGTCGTCAAAGAGGTTATTAGCAGTGGGTAGAGCCAACCAGGCTGTGATGAGCGTGTCGAGGCACTTGAGAAAGCCTTTGCAGAGACGGAGAGGAAGAGAATAAGACGATCTTGAGGCGTCGCGCATGCTTCAAGATGACGGGATGGGGAGCTTACGAGCTTCAAACGGAGGATAAGGGAAACATTATGAGGCTGCCCGTCTACTAAGAACTCCCATTCCCAGGCCATCTGAAGACGTTCTCAGGCTTGCCCCTCCGAATGTCGGGCGACATTACTCCGAATCCCAGGTACGTCACTTGAGGTGGAAAACACTTGATGATGGTCACTCCTACACCCTCAGATGACCCGCTGTCTGCCAGGTCAGAGAGCAACAGGCCAGATCGAGCTGCTACAGCAAAGGATTAGAGAACTGAGGGCCGTGAGTCGGTCCCTTGGCTCAGCCTGTCGAAGAGGAGGATGATGAACTGATGCCCCGTACCAGGTCCTCAGGAGGGGGAGGTTACATGCTGCAAAAGGCTTCGCACCGACCTCCAACCTGGTTCCGGCTCCGGGTCATCAGCTCCTGTCTCCAGGTTCTCAGTCTGCCCCTTTCGAGGCTCCCACTGGACTTCGAGGCCGCCGAATGCTCCTATGTCGACTCTGAGACAGAAGACCATTACCGGACATGGGGAGTTGGCGATTATGAGCGAATTCCTCACGAACACACAGGGGTGTCAGTTCAGTTTACCCAGATGAGACACGGCTCAGATTGTGCGTTTCTCCCAGAAGCAGCGCCGCGACTGATCCCTCAGAGTTCAGATTGGAGTGCACCCGGTAGATCTTGCGGTCGCTCGATGAGCCTAAGGGTCTTTCAGATGGGAGACGACCTGTCAAGGATCTGACTACGCCAACCTCTCTCCGCGCTCAAGTTTCCAACTCAGAAGCCCCACGGACCGCTCTCTCGGACGATCCTGAAACTCGATGATCTACTGTATCCGCTCATTGGAACCACTCCATCATATTCAGCCGTTCCTAGAAGAAACGTTCACCGCATTCTAGCAGCAAGAGAAGCTGCACGCCTGGTCCCGAAAAGTCTATTCGGGATCTCTCACATCAAAAACAAGAGACGATGGAAAGCGTAGTGCATAAGGCGAATGTGCAACTGAGGCACTCTTGGACGCCAAGAGGATAGACGTCGCTTTATCAGATAACATGCTATGCGCCCCATACAGGACTATGGCCATCAGTTATGCCTTGACTATGATGTTCGCATGTACGGCACCGGTTGGTCCCTCGAGGTGGAACTGAGAAGAACTGGACATCACAGGAAGCTGACCTAGACGGGTGCATCTGGAAGACCTTCACGATCATCAAGTACCCTCTATAGGCGATCCTCTTCGACCAGAGCACTTCAGAGATGGCACGGAGAAACTGAAGAAATACGTTCGTCATGCAATTCTCTCAGCTGAGAGTTGACGGAATACCAGCTATGCCTAGAAAGCCGCCAGCCGATGTTAAATGCTGGACCAACCTGCTCGTTCCTGGGTATTTTATCCAATGCCTACACGCGCTTTACATGACAACCAGGATACCTGAGCATGCGGGGTCCTATACATCACAAGAAGAAGAAGGAGGAGCACTGGTTCATGAGGTTGGAGAGCTCTCCAGTTCTGCGACGGCACTTCTTTATGTCTTTAAGGCATGCAGTGCAGATGCTGGCGGATCGATGGTACCAAGATCAGAGCAATCATAGACGGAAAAGGAAAGTGCTGGAGGCAATGAGGAGATCGAGAAGAAGCTTAAGGAAGCGTGGATGGATGTACAGATGGGCGCAGAGGCTGCAATGCAATGACGAGCGAGGAACATAGGCGAGTGGAGGAGTACCTGCAGATGTCCAGTGGGAGCCTGCACTGCGAGCTTTCCACCACCATTTGACTTCTTCTCAAAGGGGGAGATTGTAGAACCCAGGTGTTGAGAAGAGTCAGAATATCTATCGTTAAACTGCTCTTTCTAGTTTAGTTTCCTTAATTTGTTAACAATATCTTTTGTTTAGTGCCCCTGTTTGAGTTTGGGAACCTCGGGGGCCTTTATTGTCACTTTGTCAAACTTCACTTCTACTATATAAGGTAAGGGATTTTAGGTTTTGGAAGAATGGAATATAATATTTTGTTCCAATGGGGCATTATCACCATTGTTGTGTTTTTATCAAAGTTTTCATTGATTTCATCTTATTGATAGGATTTACCATCATTTCTATCTTGTATTTCTTTGGTTTGAGGGACAACATCTCTAAAACTGGAAAAGGGGTCAATCCGTTAAAGACCACCTTCTGGAAATGAGGAGGCTCTTTTAAAAGTTTGTAGCTAGGATACAAGATGGTTCAGAGAATAGTACACCTATGTGGTTTCTCTCAGGATGAGATACGTACACAGTTAGTGAGTACATAGGGGAACCAATATGATGTGGCCAAGTTCCATGAGGTTGTTTTGGCCCAGTTTGGAGCCTTGACGTGCTGCAGCTGCTGAAACTCATGGTGGTGTTTGGATTGACGAGTGGAGATCTTAGTTGCCCATAATGTGAGGTAGCAAGGATATTTGTGCTCACTCGGATGGATTCGACACAGCTTGACATCTGTGTTACCCGATTCAAGGTATCTTTATGATAGATGCTTGATCACTTCTTATGAATCATGGGATATACTTGATACAGGCGTAGTGGTTAATCACATTTCTAATCATTTACAATGGATTCAAAACGAAGGGAGACATTGAGGAAGGATCGTTTCGAACCTCCGAGTCGTGGGAGGGCACGATGCTTGTAGCTGAAGCCGTGGGAATGTACAGATTTAGTTTCCCTCGGGTCTTGTTTGGGAAACTTGAGAATTGTTCTATGTTCTAAGATGATCAAAAAACGTTATTTCTTCGATTTATTGTTGACCAAAGGTTTTAACTTTAAATATGATTACAAACTTATTTCTTGCTTTAAAAAATGATCGTCTTTTATTTCAAAAGCAACACCATCAATGAGTCTATATGTGTTTAAATCTACTAAGAAAATAAAGAAGTCTATCATATATGTAAACGATCCAAGGATATTTTGAGGATCAAACTTAGCCTCTGGATTGTGTCATCGGTCATGATAAACAAGAAACGGCCAGTAGAAACAACTCAGAAGGAGGGACTTCTCGGGGTATTCGACTTTAGACCTTTTAATAACTGTGAATCTTGTTTATCTGCAAGATGACAACGCAACTTTCAATAGAGACAATGAAAGAGCAAATGAATTGTTAGGGTTTGAATACATACATATGTCGTGTGGACCTTTCTGTATGAAGCTAGAGGAGGATACCCAGTATTCATCACTGTTTTGACTGACGATTGCAGTAGATATGGTTTTGTTATCTCATAAGTCATAAATTGAAGCCTTTGAAAGATTTAAGGAATTTTCAGAATGAGTACAGAAACCAACTTGACAGGAAAGATCAAAGTTCTTAGTCGGATCGAGGGTGGGGGAATATCTAAGTCAGGAATTCGACAATCATTGATGGAATGTGGGGATGTTCACAACTCACACCTCCGTATTACACTCAATTGATGGTGTATCAGAATGGAGAGACATTTTTAGATTTACTTGTTATGGTACGATCAATGATGTGATCGTTCCTCGCTGCCT
>JARYMX010000354.1:0-30769 GCA_030169165.1 Centaurea solstitialis | reverse complement strand
ATCTTGTACCTACCATTGCATCATGAAGATCTAAGTGTTCTTGATTGTTAGATTGATTTGGCACCCACATTTATCTTTTTGATCATTTGTACATTTGGACCACTCTCTTTAACAGATTCTTTGCTCATCTTTGGCTTCATGGTGCCTTTCATAAACCAATGAATTTAGAGTATATATATTAGTGGACATCTTTTAGTTCATCATATATGCTAAACAACATAAACAAATTAAACTTCAAGAAATCAATCTTACTTGATGATCAAAACCACTTTCTAAAGACAAGAAATGGAGGTGGAGTTTGATTTGTTTTCTTTTCAACTTTTGTATTTAGCTATTCAAACCTAGTAGGCTGATTAAATTCGAAATCCATTGAATTGGATTCTGGTATCGATTGAAATTGATTGAGTTGTAGTTGATTGATTGGATTCTACTAATAATCGATTTTGGATTAGATTGATAATCAATTTTTGGACGATTGATTTTGAATATTGATTGCCGACGATAGATTTTCAGAATCGGTTTTGGACGATCATCAAGGCAAAATCGATTTTGGAATGGAGGCAAAATCGATCAAGGCCGATCAAGGCTGTCGATCAAAGTAGTGTCGATTTTGAAGGTCTGTCAATTGGAGTCTGATTTTGGATTGGAAGCTATTGATTTTCGTATTTAATTATTTATTTTTATGACTTTTTATCATAACTACATAGTTTTGATGTAGTTTTGTACCTAAGGTTAGGTACATGATAGGAATACCTTCCATTTTTCCATATATATTGAACTTCCTCTTGAATCGTCTTTTGCTACTTTAATCATTTATTATATGACATCACAATAAAGTTATTAATTATTCAACTTAATCCACGTAACTTGATTTCATAAGTTGACTAAGAAATTAATAGGTAAAACATTATAATAAAATATTATATTTAATAATAAGCATATTATTGTTAGTTAACAATTAAAGTATATTTATGTTTTTAATAGAACCCAAATGTATTCTTATCGATGGTTATACGTAACTTTTGGACATATATTCACTATTAAAAAAATAGGTATTACTGATGCCTAAAACAGTCAAAAAATAGTCAAAAATCGGTCTACTGACTGGTCTGTAAAAGTACCTACGGGTTTTCCGATGACTTTTACTGACTGTTATATTTACCGACGGCTTTCCGACGATTTTTACCGACTGCATACCGACGGCTTTTCGATGGGTTACCGACGATTTTCCGACCTTTATTTTGACGGTTTCAAACGACTTATTAAAAAATAAAATAAAAAAGAATAATTGGTAAACCATCAAAAAGTAATCAAAAATTTACGACTACTTTTAACAGTTGATAAAAGCCATCGATAATACATAATTTACTAGTAGTGTTATTTTATAAGCAAGTCTAACATGGATATTCTAATATCATCCTTAAAAAGATGATGGTATTCGGTTTTCACCAACACATGGATTTTCCAAAATATATTACAACCTCATATAGGAATGATTTTTATGTTGATTAGTTATTGTAAATTTTATATGATTGTTTAAATAGTCACCCTAAGTAATTAAAATAAATAATTAATAATCATTTTGTTAAAATATTTCCATAATAACCAGTTTATACGTATATAAAAACATTTCTTTGATCTTAAACGGCAAAGGTGAAAAGATTTCAACCGTCAAACTGATCTTTTAGGATAAAATAAGTGTTTATAGAAAAATAAGTTTTTGCTCACTGCTGGTCCGATGTTTAGTATGACGAAAATTCTACACAATAGTACTGGAAAAGTTTTGTCTAAAAGTACAAAAATTTGAACAACATAGTTAGAAAAATCCAAATTTGTACAAAAGAAAATTATATTTTCTTTGGTTAGGAAGATCCTTATTCAATTGAGGATGACATGATGAATTTTTTTGCATAACAATGGTTGTGGAGGTAGAGGCATTGGTAATTGACAGACAGTGGTGGTCGTCGATAGTTGTGGTCTTTGTTTTTGGAGTATACATTGTCTCTTGGTTTGTAGTTTTCAAAGTACCACCGTCATCACCTCCACCGTACAATGAAAAATCGACGTACACAAAAAATGTAGGTGGTTTACGTGACTCGGCTGCGCTGCGAATACCATAAAGTCACTAACATCTTCATCATTAATTAATTGAAACATTGGACCATCATTCTTGTATTTGTAATGACAAACATCGTCTAAGCATTCACACCAAAGTATTCTAAAGTTAAGCCTTTTACTTTGTTTTCTTCGTAAAGGTTCAATGTTTTTTATACTTTTACGATCATCTATTATAAAGTTAGTATTATGGTTTCACAAGTGTCACGAAAAACTCACACCACAATTTTATGTTTTTTTCATAAATAAAAAGAACCCTAAAAACATAAAATTGGTCTATAAATACAACCCTACCTAATAACAACTTTGATCATCAACTCATCATCAACCTCACCACCATGAAAACCCTCTCTTCCTTCCTTATCATCTTCATCTTCACCACCACAACCCTACACTCCCCTGCTTTCTCCAACCCCCAAGCTGCTCGTGGCTGCAACCAAGTCGTCTGTGATACCCACTGGCTACACGTCGAGGTCGACAAACACTACCGCCTCGGACCATACTTCCGAGGAGAGACCTTCGACATCAAGCTCGAGTCCACCGTAGACGACCACCCATGCCCACGTAACGCCGTCCAGGTCAAAGAAGACAGCCTCAACCCCGAGTACTTCAGCTTCACCCGCATCATAGATGATAAGTACAGCAAACTCCTGCAAGTAAAAACCCCATTCTTAATATCTGTCGTTAAAAAAAGTGGTTCGTGCAACGAGACCGACGACCGTTATTTGAGAGTTACACCACGGAATGATCAATTGGGGATTTCGCATCTTACTGGCGACGGGGAGGTTAAGACGTGGTCGAGTTGTTTTCAGTTTGATAACTTTCCGTTGCGGGGAGATGAAAGTGACCGGTACGCGGCGACGTACATGCTGGAGCTCTGTCCGGGTAAATGTGAGGTAGCTGATCCAGGTTCATTTGATGGGCCGTGTTATCACATTGGGAATGTTACGAATGGTGAGCATGTTTATCTGCAGGAAGGTGGTTACCCCTTTGAGTTCTCGTTAAGGGAGGAGGATTTCGATAATCTTGATGCTTATGTCTGAACTATATATATACAGGGGAGAGTTGACAGTTATTTTGTTAACCACTGAATTTGTGTTAACCGTGTTAACTCATAGTTGCATACGTAAATCAGTGAATTTTTTTTTGTCGAGTTGTTTAATATGATAAAAATGTTTCATAAACTAAATTTTTTGATGATATTGTTTCATATGAAGGTGTTTTTTACATAGAAATTAAAAAAGTTCACATGAATAAGAAAAAGTTTCATAGGAATAAAAAAACCAAAATATGAAACAATTTCATCAAAAATTGAAGTTTATAAAACATTTCCATCATCTTAAATATCAGGATCGATTTCTCAACAAGAAACAAATACTCAGAAAACAAATTAAAGTATTGCGGAATAAAACTTTAATTGGAATCAAAACAATGAACCGAAAACTTGCTTTACTTCAATACTTTCAATTACAAACTTACTCTCAAAACCTCAATCTACAAGAACAGATCTCTAGTAGACGAGCAATACTTCTCTATTGCTAGGAAAACTTCTTGAGGTTCTGATTTTCTCTCAAAACAAAAAGATATCTAGTAATCTATTCTGAATCAACTATATATACAGATTACAAGATAAGTATAAAGGAAAACAAATCTGCTAAACAAATTCCAAGATATTCGGAATCTTTTCCTTATCGCAACCAACAGATTATCATCCTTATCGTCTCATTAGAAGCAGTATTAACAGAGAGAAGCATTAACTACAACTATTAAACTAGATAGCAGCAGTAACAACTAGCAGTAATAATAAGAAGCAGTTATAACTTCTACAACAGTAACAACCATTACTACTTCTAATTCTTCTTCCAGCAGCATTAATGAGCGATAGCAGTGATACTCTTCATTAAGTCTTCTCTTGTATCCATTACCACTACAGTATTAATATCCCTTCCTCCATGCAGTAATAACTTTCTTCAGCAGACATAATCAGACTTAAAACTTTTCTTCAACCCAATACTTCTGCTTTCCAAAATAACCCAACAAACTCCCCCTACTTAAGTGTTCATCCCTGAACATTTAAGTTCTGCCATAGTTGAAGAAACTTCAAAACTAACTCTGTTCCCATAGCAGAATTTTCATGACCACAAAGCTTCACTCTTTCCATTCCATTTAGCCTTTGAGCATCATGGACTTGATCACCATCCACAAAATAGTATTCCTTGACCACACCATTGATAGTTAATGAATATATGCCACATTTTGGAAAGAGTCTCCATTCATTAACTGTCTCACATGGTTGGTTCATAAGGGATTGTACTCTTGAAGGCTCAAACAACCAACACAGACCTTCTAATGCACTTTTGATCTTTAAAATGATTGGTTCATCACAGTCATCCTCCAAAAGATTTTCATACAGCTGCATACCAATCTCATACATCTCTCTGAGATTCTCCCTTGTGCATACCTTCAGTATATCAGCTAGAATTCCTCCCCAGCTTGCTTTCCCATCTTCCCAAATGACTTTATAGTACAGTGATCCACTCAACTCTCTGACAAACCACTCCTTCACCTTCTTCTCAGCTCCATCATCTTTGCCAATCACCTCAGGATCAAAATCATCATCAAATTGCATAATTCTCTGATTGATTCTCTCCACAAACTCCTTGTCAAGATCAGACAGAACAGACTTCTTCTTTCCAATATCAAGTAGACTTGTGCACAGTCTGTGATCAAAGTCATACCGTTTGTCCAACAAAAAGTAGTACTGTCTTGTTTTAAAGCTGATTGAAACCACTCTGTTTTTCTTGAATGTGCTCCAAGCTGTTGCTCCAACTCCTCCAAATGCCTCACAAGTCATCTGCGATTCTTTCTTCCTGTAATCATCTCTTGATTTTTCAAAGGCAAACATCACTTTCAGATCTTCTATCAAATGAACAATCTCTGTTCTTCCCTTAGGATCCTTCACACAGCCAATTTCATACAATTTCTTTAAATCAACTATGCTCAATCTTGAAAACAAGTGATATGTGCTTCTGTGAGTATCCAACTTCCCTCCTTTGCTCTCAATTACCCAAGACATCTGATCATCCTTCCCTTGTGAATCCCAGTCTATAATCTCAGATCCTGCTGAGTCATGCACCAACTTAGCTTTCTTAGCAGACTTCTTCTGAGCAATTGATTTTGTCAGGATCTTAGATCTCACTTTCTCTCAAATAACACAACTCAGATAGCTAACAATCACAACTTGTATAAAGTAAATCTCAATACAGAATGAAAGACAATGGAAAGAACAAAAACTTTTTGTGTATTGATTACAAACCAAAAGCCTCAATCTGATGATCACAGATCAATCACCAGACATGCACTACTTCTCTAATGCAGGGATTAAGAATCTTGAGGCTAAGAATTCTATGAATACTAATGATCAAAAAGTTATATCAACTATACGTATCTACTCAGGCTATATACTACTAAGAATTACAGATAAGTGTAAATCAAAACAGAATCAATTCAAACTCAATCATTATCTGCAATCTCAGCATTATCTTCAATCCTTAGCTTGAGCCTGAAGTAATCTTTTCAATCTCGATCATTATCCATTCCAAAAACAGCTTATCTTCTTCAGCAGTACTTTGAGTTATAAGCAGTAGAGTTAAAGACTTAGCAGTAGTTTCACCAACCTGCTGCTAGTTTAATTCAGCAGTAGTTTGACTCTGCTGCTTAAACCCAACAATCTCCCCCTAACTTAACTTCTTCTAAGGAGTTAAGTTTTGGATTTGATTGAGCACTTTTCTCACCAGATCAGCTCCCATCTCAGAACTTCTGCTGCAGCTCAATCCTTTCTCGATCATCTTTTGGAGCTTCACCAAACTGTGATTATAATCACCTTCCACCAAACAATACTCACAGTTTGATCCATCACAAACTACAGCATACACTCCACAGCTTTCATACAACACCCATTGGTTAACAGTTTCCACATCTTGAACAATTAAGCCTTGCACCCTGTTCACATCAAACAACATGCATAGCCACTCAAGGGCTTTCTTGATCTTGTCAACCATAGCATCCTCTACCTCCTCTTCATTCAACACTTCTCCATACACAGCCATTCCATGCTCAAATATTTCCTTCAAATTTTCTCTTGAGCAATGTTCCAACAAATCAGAGAAAGTTTTCCAGAAATCTTTATATCCTCCATGCCTGTTCAACTTGTAATACAGCCTATTACTTTGGCTTATTACCTCCCAGTTTTCTACCTTCCCAAAAGGATTGTATGCTTCCTCTTCTTGTACAGCTTCACCAGTAATCCTTCTCTTCATTTCTTTCACCCTGGCCACATATTGCTTTTCCAGCTCATTCAACTTCAAATGCTTGTTGCTTTTCTTCAAAATTCCTTCTATTCTCAAGAGATTCAAATTGTACTCTCTTTCAAATAAATGGAATTCATCACTTCCATCTGAAAGTCTGAGCATGACCACTTCAGACTTTGTATACACCTTCCACAGAATTATCCCCAGTGCCCTTTGATTCATGTAAGATGGAGAGTAAGTACGATCCAAGCTCTCCATTATCATCTTGATTGTGGTGTTCAGCTTTTGCATGCTCCTTCCAAAGAAATCTGCACCATATAACTCCAGTCCAACCTTGTTGAAATCATCTAAATCCTTTCTTGTACAACCAGAGATGAATTTGTCAAGATTAAAATACACATTTTCCTTGCCATTCCTCCTAATCACCTTCAGATCATCCTTCTGACCTGCTTTGACAGTCGTCCAATGAATGATTGTGTCATCATCCTCTTCAACTATCTTTCTCTTCTTTGCTACTGGAGTCTTCTTGGCAATAGACTTCTTCCTCTTAATAGAAGACAGTTTTTCGTTCATCTCTGCATCCTCCTTTTCATCCTGATCCAACATCTCTTGGATCTTAGCTGCAGACAATTGTGCATTGATCTCTTCAGGAATTCTTTGAGCTGCTTTCTTCTTTGGCTCTTCAATCAAGATTCCTTTTCCCTTTGAATCAGCTGAAGCTATATTCTGCTGCTGAGGTTGTGATGTTTGTACTGCTGATGAGCTCACAACCTTCCTTGCATCAACCATGAATCCTCTGTTTGGTAAACCAACAAGCAGTACTTCCACAGCTTCTTTCTCCTTCTCAAGTCTCTTTTCAGACTCAGCATCTTCTTTATCACTCTGCTGCTCATTTACTTTCTCAATTTGCACTTCCTCCTGCTGTGCACACTGCTGTTGTGCATCCTGCTGCTGCTGATCCTGCTGCTGCTGATTAGGTTGAGAACTCTCCCCCTTAGCCTGTGAGCTCTCCCCCTTTGAGAAAGTAAAGTGAGTAGCTGGAAAGGGATTTCTTTTCTTCTGAGCAATAAAGGAATACAACATTCTTCTGAGGATGGAAAGTTGCATGTTTTGAGACATAATTCTGGAAGCTTGAATGGCCAATCTATTATCATGCTCCTGCAGCAGAGTATCACCAGCCTGCATCAGTCTCTGCTGCACTTTGACAACCTTTTGCAGCTCAGCAATCTTGGAAGCTTGAGATTTAGCCAAATTCAAGGCCTCAGTACAATCAGCCGCTATTTTGCCCATGGCTACCATCAATTCATCAGAAGTATATCTATCCTCACCATGTTCAGGGGTGTTACCCGCCCTAGATGGATCTTGGGAAAAGTTAGTAGAGGTCCTTTGCCTAGCAGAGGCACCAGCTACCCCCATGGTTTCTTGGCACCCGGGTCCTCTAGATGATTGCTCATCTTGAGTTGCCATGGAGAAGGTCTTATTGATATTCAACCTGTCCTGCTCAGCACCTTGTACATGAGCAGTAGGTTGAGCCTTGCAATCCACATGCCCTACCTCCTCCTTAGAGGGCACCTTCTGTGAGTTGGGAGAAACTCTGGGGGACTCCCTTTGAGGAATATCCATTGGAGAGTGCTCCAATGAAGGGCTTAAAGGCTCAGGGATAGAGGGCTTTGAGGAGGAAGGAACTCCTGAATGCCTAGTAACATCTTTTGTAAGTGAGGGGGTGGGGGTTGATGAAGAAGGAATCTGAGGGGAATGTGAAGTGGAAGATGTGGGTAGAATCTCAGGGGGTGTGCTTGATTGATTTGGCTGCAAGCCTGAGTTCTCATCTTGTGGGTGGGTTACCCTCCTCATTGTAGAGAACAAGGGGGTAACAGATCCAGAAAATCCTTTATTTGTTTTTCTTAAGAAAGCAAACATCTTAGGGGAAGGATCAGCCCCCTTATAGATATCTAAAGGAATTGCCAACCCTGGTAATTCAGCATTAATGAAAACCTGAATGAACCTAGGGTACAAAAACAGTTTCTTTAAAGTTTTGGGAAGAGGAGCTTTGATATGTGCCACAATGTCATCAAAAATCATTTTGGAAAAGTTAAAGCGTTGGTTATTTGCTAGACAGATCAATGCATATGCAATGGTACTGCTAAACTCATTCCAACTTGTGGACTTCTTTGAAATAGAGTGAATGAGAGTATGAACCAAAAACTTCCATTGGGGTGAAAATTTTGACTTATCCAACTTTAAATTTCCAATGGTGCCTTCATACCCCATCCTCTGAAGGTTTTCAAAAAGATCAGATGTAGAAAAAGAAGTGATACCATTCAGATCATCCAAATGAAGATGAGCCCTAATCTTGGCTTCTGTGAGGAGTAATCGACGACCTCCAACTTTACTCAAAACGGTTGGAACTCCATTTAGCTCTTCAGAGGTGGCATTTGTCCAGAACTGTTGCATATGACCCTTATAGATCTTAGGGTTGATGGTAATAGCAGTAGCAATATGAGAAGAAGTCACAAAATCAATGATTTCATGGAAATCTTCATTGCCGTTGTCCTTTGTGAGATACGCCACGCGATTGTGCTCCTCTACAAAGTAATAATTTGCCATGAGTAAGCAGATTGATTGAATAAGGAGATAGCAGTTAGGGTTTGAAAGCACAGAGAAGAAGAAGAGGATTGAAAGGCCGTTGAATGAAATGGCGGTTCATCTGGTCCTTTTATACAACGGTTAGAAGCAGTAGGTTCAACGCGTGTCCAGCAGTAGAGACAAGCTCAGCAGTAGAGTTACTAAAAGCAGTAGTCTCGATGCTGTGAGCAGCAGAGTCACTGTTTCTCAAACAAAGCAGTAGGTTAATGAAATACAAGAATAAAAGATTACATATGAGATAGTCTGAAGTAACAAGAGATATTATTCAGGATTAATCATTCCCACATTGGTGATTAGAAAGATAAATCTTCCTATATCAAAGGATTTTGTGAACAAATCAGCAAGCTGATAATCAGTGTGAACCTTTAATACCTGAATTAATTTCTTCTCATTACAATCTCTAATGAAATGAAACCTAATCTCAATATGTTTTGTTTTTGAATGCTTAACAGGGTTATTCACAATACTTATTGCACTACTATTACCAATGTAAATAGGAGTGTTAAGAAAGGTCAAACCATAGTCCAGCATTTGATTCTGTATCCACAAAACCTGTGAGCAGCAGCTAGCAGCTGCAATATACTCTGCTTCAGCAGTAGAAGTAGAAACAGATGTTTGTTTCTTACACTGCCAAGATACCAATCTTGAGCCTAGGAATTGACATCCTCCAGTTGTGGATTTTCTGTCCATGTTGGCACCTCCATAGTCACTATCTGTATAAGCAATCAAATCAAATGGTGAGTCATGAGGATACCACAGTCCAAATTTAGAATGTCCCTTTAGGTATCTAAAGATCCTTTTTACTGCTTGTAAGTGAGAATCCTTAGGCTGCACTTGAAACCTTGCACATACACACACAGCAAACATTATATCAGGTCTAGAAGCAGTTAAATACATTAAAGAACCTATCATAGACCTATAATGATGCACATCAACTTCCTGTCCTTCTGGATCCACAGTAAGGTGTTTATGTGTCTCCATAGGTGTGCTTGCTGGTTTGACATCTGAAAATCCAAATTTGTGCAAAATGTCCTTCACATATTTGGATTGATGTATGAAGATGCCATCCTCCTTTTGTGCAACTTGTAGTCCAAGAAAGAAAGTTAATTCTCCCATGGCACTCATTTTGAACTTTTTATGCATAAGATCCTCAAATTCCTTGCACATGCTTGACTTAGTAGATCCAAAAATGATGTCATCTACATAAATCTGAACCAATAAAATCTCCTGCTTCTCTCTCTTGATGAACAGAGTTTTGTCAATGACTCCTCTGGTAAAATCATTTTCCAATAGGTATGTTGACAAGGTGTCATACCATGCCCTTGGAGCCTGATGTAAACCATAGAGTGCCTTGTTGAGTTTGTATACTCTGTCAGGATATCTTGGGTCTTCAAATCCTGGTGGTTGGCATACATAAACTTCCTCTTCTATCTTTCCATACAGAAAGGCACTTTTTACATCCATTTGATACACCTTGAAGTTTTTGAATGAAGCATATGCTAGAAATAGCCTTATTGCTTCAATTCTTGCAACTGGAGCAAAAACTTCATCATAATCAATGCCTTCTTCTTGTGTATAGCCTTGTGCCACCAATCTAGCTTTGTTTTTGATGACTATTCCTCTTTCATCTTTTTTATTTCTGAAGATCCATTTGGTTCCAATTGCCCTGTGACCACTGGGCAGATCCACCAAATCCCATACATGTTGAAGAACAAATTGCAACAATTCTTCCTGCATTGCCTCTATCCAGCTCGGATCTTTCATTGCATCATGAGCTTTCTTTGGTTCCTCCTGTGACAGAAAACAAGAAATTAGACTTAAGTGAGAACTTGAGGGTGCTGCTTGCTTACTCTTGTGTCTAGTAAGCATTGGAGACTCCACATCTCCAATCACCAGTGTAGTGGGATGGTTCTTTTGAGTTCTAGTCTGATAGGGTGCTTCTTCCTGTAATGAATCACTCAAGTTTGTGTCTGCTTGTTCAGGAGTAGATTCATCTTCTTGGGATGACTGAGGTTGAGACAAAGTCTCAACTATCTGATCACCTGCCTGGGGTGTGATATCACCTTCTCCTTGATCAACATTTGTGCAAAACTCAGCAGGGTCAATGGTTGGAATGGGAAACATCACAAATTGAGGCTGTACCTCTGATACCTGTTGTGTACTAGGTCCTGTGTAGTCCTGCTCACTAGTTTTAAAAGAATTAGTGAAGGAATCAATATCAAACAACCAATTAGGACCAGTACCTTGAGCATTTGGAGTGTGTTCATTACACTTCACATTTTCACTCTCCTCAATGATTCTGGTAACAGAATTAAAAACTCTGTAACCTTTGCACTGAGTTGCATAACCAACTAGAAATCCTTCTTCTGATTTGCTGTCAAACTTACCTAATTGAGATTTGGTATTGAGAATAGTACAAGGGCATCCAAAAGGTTTGAAAAATCCAATAAATGGTTTCTTCTTTTTGAAAATCTCATAAGGTGTTTTCCCTTGTGACTTGACAACCAGAGTTCTATTTTGCACATAACAAGCAGTGTTCACAGCCTCTGCCCAAAAAGTGATTGGTAATTTTGAATCAGCCAATAGAGATCTGGCAGCCTCAATTAGAGTCCTGTTCCTCCTTTCAGCAACACCATTGTGTTGAGGAGTCCTAGGAGCACTATATTGCTTCTCAATACCTTTCTCATCACAAAAAGAGTTTATATCAGAATTCTTGAATTCTGTACCATTATCAGATCTGATGACTTTGACTTTCAGATTAGACTGGTTTTCTACTCTAGTGACAAAAGATTTGATCAGTCCACTTGTCTCATCTTTTGTTTTTAGAAAGTAAACCCAGGTAAATCTGGAGAAGTCATCAACAATAACAAGGCAATAGGATTTCTTTCCAATGCTCATCACATTGGTTGGTCCAAAAAGATCCATATGAATCAACTGAAGAGGTGAAGATATGCTGTTTACTTCCTTAGACTTATGAGAAGATTTGTGTTGTTTTCCCTTGAGACATGCAACACAATTGTCATTACAGAGAAATTCCTTTCTAGGTAAACCTCTAACAAGATTATTTTTGACTAGTTTGTTCATATTTTTAAAATTCATATGACACATCCTTCTGTGCCATAAGTTTGATTCATCATGAGAAGCTTTTGAGAACAAACAGTTCAGAGATTGATTAGAAGGAATTCTCTCCAAGTCTAAGCAGTATACATTGTCTTTTCTAGGAGATCTCAACAGAATAAGATTTTCATCAATTTTAAACCCTGGAGCTAGAATAAGACATTCTGAATCAGTAAAGAACACACCAAATTTCTTATCACATACCTGGGAGACACTTAACAGGTTGTATCTCAGTTGCTCAACATAAAACACATCTTCAAAGGACATTTTATCCTTTGAAATCTTACCTTTACCCTTGATTTTACCTCCTTTGGCATTATCTCCAAATGCAACATGTCCTCCTTCAAAGTGTTTAAAGTTCTGAAGAATGAACTTGTTGCCAGTCATGTGCCTAGAACAACCACTGTCAATATGCCAAATGCTTTTTCCAATCTGTTGGTTGTCCTGCACATGAGGTAAAAAGATTAGTTTATGGATGGAACCCAAGCCAAAATGGTCTTGGGTTCTCCCTTATCATTGATGTAATTGACTTCTGTAAGTCTGTTGAGTTTTAAGAGATAATCAGTGCTAGGAATTTCATGACTTGAGTACTTAGTTTTCAAGATAGGTGTGTGTGCATATCTTTTCAAAATAGTTTTCAAAGCGGCTGAATGTTTTGAGTTGGTACTGTCAGCAGTAGGAAAACTGCTATCAGTACCTTTCTTTGAGTCAGTACTGTCAGCAGTAGGAATACTACTAGCAGTACTTTTCTTTGATTCTGCTGCTTTTGGCATCCATACCTGTTTAACAGTAGGTTCAGACTTTGAAGTACTTTTAGCAGTAGAATTACCACTGGCAGTACTTTTCTGTGACTCTACTGCTTTTGGTACCCACACCTTTTTGACAGTAGACTTAGACTTTGGCATTTTTGAGAAAGATGGTTTAGTTTTTGCCAATCTACTTACTTTGGTGTTTTTCATGTTTAAGTACTTGTCATGACTAGCCTTATCAGAAGAGTTTTCTTTTGAAGAGTTTTGTCTATTGGTTCTGAAAGATCCAACAAACCTGTTTTTAGTAAAAGCTCTCTGATTTACTGGATTAAAGTAGCAATGTTTGGCCAAATGATTTGGATTACAGCATATAAAACAGGGTTTTGGTTTGTTGATTTTATTCAAATCAATCCCATGTTTTTGTGCCCATTGCTGATTCCAGTTTCTTTGATTACCTCTTTTAACTTCTTTTTCCTTCTTCTTTGAAGTACCCTCTTGAGATTTAACATCAGGTTTTGTGTTGCAGTCCTTTTGAAGCTTAGGATCAGGCTTGTGAGGGTCATCCTTTTTGAATTCAGAGTCATTCAATAAAGGATCTACTTCAAGAGCAGCTTTGGGAAGATCAGATTTATCTAACCTATCTAGAATATCAGTGGTTGGTGGAATGTAGTTGTTGTTATATGGAGGTGGTGTGTTATGATATCCTATTCCCTTTTTGAGATCATCATGAACCTGAGACTTTAAGAGTTCATCCAAGGCTTTTGAGGACTTAGAGTATTTTTCCAAATTTTCATTAGCCTTATTCAGATCCTCTCAGGTCTTTTCTAGTTCTGCTGAAATTCTAGAAATTTTCAGTTCAAACTCTTTCTTTTCCCAATTCCAGTAGTTTAAGTCATAACCATACTGGACCTCATTAGCCTGATAAGCTTTAATTTGATCTTCTAGATTAGCTATAACCAAAGAGGACTCTCTCCTACTTAGTTCTAGATTCTTGATGCTGTCACACATAACCTGGTTATGATCTCTATACTTCCTTACAGTTTCAAGACAAGATGAAGAACACAGTTTAGATTTTACCTCTTGAGGAATCTCAGAGATTGGTTCTTCTTTGATCTCAGCCATAAGAGCTTGATTCTGCACTTGATCTTCAGCCTGATCACTCCAGTCAAATCCAGCTCCTTCTTGGGATACCAGGCTTGTGAGGATCCTGAGTTAGGATTTCTGTTGTTGTTATTTGCCCTGTTTGAGCTGAAGGGATGCTGATGTTGATTGTGCACATTCTGGTTCTGCTGCTGTTGAACAAACTGCTGCTGATTATGCTGCAGTGGATTCTGCTGCTGGTTCTGCTGGTTTTGCTGGTTCTGCTGCTGATTATTCTGTTGATTCTGCTGCTGGTTATTGTAGCTTCCTCTACATTCACGAGCAAAGTGTCCCAATCCATGACACTTATAACATTCCACTTTGGACTTATCAAATCCAAGCCTGTCATCCTTCCTCATACCAAAATTTCTCCTTCCAGTTCTTCTCATGAACCTATTTACCCTTACAGTTATCATGGCCATCTGCCATTTGAGATCCATCTCCTCCAAATCATCAGCATGAATCTGATCAAGGTCTTCATTCACCAATGGTACACCAGCATGACTGGAGAAAAGAGCTTCCATTACAGAATCTCCTTCTGTTTCTTGCTTTGAGATAGGTGTACTTGAATTGGGTTCTCCATTGGTGATAGATTCACCACCTGAGAAAAGTGCTGTGTTATGAGAATAGCCAACAGGTTTCTTCTTGGCTTCAACTTCTGCTTCAAAGACCCTTAGATCATTATACAGATCATCAAGTTCTTTGTCTTCCAGATTATCACTCTGTCTAAAAGGAACAGTGTAGATAACCCATTCTTCTCCAAGAGATCTCAGAAACTTTCTATTGAGATCATCATTATCCATCTTTACTCCAACAGTGGCTAGCTCTCCTATGAGTTTATTGAATCTATCAAAAGTTTGAGTCATGGACTCATTCTTTGAAGACATAAAGTTCTCATATTGTTGCTTAAGAACAGCCTTCTGATTTCTCTTAGAACTCTTTGATCCAGCAAATCTCTTTTCTAGTGCTTCCCACAGAACTTTGGCATTCTCACATGTGGCAAACTGATGTTGGTATTCATTGGGAATAGCCAATAAAAGAGTACTCAAGGCTTTCATCTCAGACTGCCTTGTCTTTCTCTCTGCATCAGTTCTTGGTGGAGGCACAACTCCTCCTTCTCCAGCTTCTCTTCTAATAGGACCATTCTCAATAATGTCCCACATAGAGTAATCAGTGAGCATCATATACTGCTTGATCCGTAGTTTCCACATGTCAAACTCAGTGGGTTTGAGCATGGGAACCTTTGAAACCATCATACTCTCCATTCCTTCCATAGTGTTCGTCAGATCTGAGTTTCTAGCTCTGATACCACTTGTCAGGATCTTAGATCTCACTTTCTCTCAAATAACACAACTCACATAGCTAACAATCACAACTTGTATAAAGTAAATCTCAATACAGAATGAAAGACAATGGAAAGAACAAAAACTTTTTGTGTATTGATTACAAACCAAAAGCCTCAATCTGATGATCACAGATCAATCACCAGACATGCACTACTTCTCTAATGCAGGGATTAAGAATCTTGAGGCTAAGAATTCTATGAATACTAATGATCAAAAAGTTATATCAACTATACGTATCTACTCAGGCTATATACTACTAAGAATTACAGATAAGTGTAAATCAAAACAGAATCAATTCAAACTCAATCATTATCTGCAATCTCAGCATTATCTTCAATCCTTAGCTTGAGCCTGAAGTAATCTTTTCAATCTCGATCATTATCCATTCCAAAAACAGCTTATCTTCTTCAGCAGTACTTTGAGTTATAAGCAGTAGAGTTAAAGACTTAGCAGTAGTTTCACCAACCTGCTGCTAGTTTAATTCAGCAGTAGTTTGACTCTGCTGCTTAAACCCAACAATCTCCCCCTAACTTAACTTCTTCTAAGGAGTTAAGTTTTGGATTTGATTGAGCACTTTTCTCACCAGATCAGCTCCCATCTCAGAACTTCTGCTGCAGCTCAATCCTTTCTCGATCATCTTTTGGAGCTTCACCAAACTGTGATTATAATCACCTTCCACCAAACAATACTCACAGTTTGATCCATCACAAACTACAGCATACACTCCACAGCTTTCATACAACACCCATTGGTTAACAGTTTCCACATCTTGAACAATTAAGCCTTGCACCCTGTTCACATCAAACAACATGCATAGCCACTCAAGGGCTTTCTTGATCTTGTCAACCATAGCATCCTCTACCTCCTCTTCATTCAACACTTCTCCATACACAGCCATTCCATGCTCAAATATTTCCTTCAAATTTTCTCTTGAGCAATGTTCCAACAAATCAGAGAAAGTTTTCCAGAAATCTTTATATCCTCCATGCCTGTTCAACTTGTAATACAGCCTATTACTTTGGCTTATTACCTCCCAGTTTTCTACCTTCCCAAAAGGATTGTATGCTTCCTCTTCTTGTACAGCTTCACCAGTAATCCTTCTCTTCATTTCTTTCACCCTGGCCACATATTGCTTTTCCAGCTCATTCAACTTCAAATGCTTGTTGCTTTTCTTCAAAATTCCTTCTATTCTCAAGAGATTCAAATTGTACTCTCTTTCAAATAAATGGAATTCATCACTTCCATCTGAAAGTCTGAGCATGACCACTTCAGACTTTGTATACACCTTCCACAGAATTATCCCCAGTGCCCTTTGATTCATGTAAGATGGAGAGTAAGTACGATCCAAGCTCTCCATTATCATCTTGATTGTGGTGTTCAGCTTTTGCATGCTCCTTCCAAAGAAATCTGCACCATATAACTCCAGTCCAACCTTGTTGAAATCATCTAAATCCTTTCTTGTACAACCAGAGATGAATTTGTCAAGATTAAAATACACATTTTCCTTGCCATTCCTCCTAATCACCTTCAGATCATCCTTCTGACCTGCTTTGACAGTCGTCCAATGAATGATTGTGTCATCATCCTCTTCAACTATCTTTCTCTTCTTTGCTACTGGAGTCTTCTTGGCAATAGACTTCTTCCTCTTAATAGAAGACAGTTTTTCGTTCATCTCTGCATCCTCCTTTTCATCCTGATCCAACATCTCTTGGATCTTAGCTGCAGACAATTGTGCATTGATCTCTTCAGGAATTCTTTGAGCTGCTTTCTTCTTTGGCTCTTCAATCAAGATTCCTTTTCCCTTTGAATCAGCTGAAGCTATATTCTGCTGCTGAGGTTGTGATGTTTGTACTGCTGATGAGCTCACAACCTTCCTTGCATCAGCCATGAATCCTCTGTTTGGTAAACCAACAAGCAGTACTTCCACAGCTTCTTTCTCCTTCTCAAGTCTCTTTTCAGACTCAGCATCTTCTTTATCATCTGCTTATTACTTCTCATTTGCCTTCCTCCTGTTGCACATGTTTGTGCATCCTGCTCTGCTCATCCTGCTGTGCATTAGGTTGAGAACTCTCCCTTAGCCTGTGAGCTCTCCCCTTTGAGAAAGTAAAGGTGAGTACTGGTATAGGGATCTCTTCTTCTGAGAATAAAGGATATACAAAAAACATTCTTCTGAGGATGGAAAGTTGCATGTTTTGAGACATAATTCTGGAAGCTTGAATGGCCAATCTATTATCATGCTCCTGCAGCAGAGTATCACCAGCCTGCATCAGTCTCTGCTGCACTTTGACAACCTTTTGCAGCTCAGCAATCTTGGAAGCTTGAGATTTAGCCAAATTCAAGGCCTCAGTACAATCAGCCGCTATTTTGCCCATGGCTACCATCAATTCATCAGAAGTATATCTATCCTCACCATGTTCAGGGGTGTTACCCGCCCTAGATGGATCTTGGGAAAAGTTAGTAGAGGTCCTTTGCCTAGCAGAGGCACCAGCTACCCCCATGGTTTCTTGGCACCCGGGTCCTCTAGATGATTGCTCATCTTGAGTTGCCATGGAGAAGGTCTTATTGATATTCAACCTGTCCTGCTCAGCACCTTGTACATGAGCAGTAGGTTGAGCCTTGCAATCCACATGCCCTACCTCCTCCTTAGAGGGCACCTTCTGTGAGTTGGGAGAGAAACTCTGGGGGACTCCCTTTGAGGAATATCCATTGGAGAGTGCTCCAATGAAGGGCTTAAAGGCTCAGGGATAGAGGGCTTTGAGGAGGAAGGAACTCCTGAATGCCTAGTAACATCTTTTGTAAGTGAGGGGGTGGGGGTTGATGAAGAAGGAATCTGAGGGGAATGTGAAGTGGAAGATGTGGGTAGAATCTCAGGGGGTGTGCTTGATTGATTTGGCTGCAAGCCTGAGTTCTCATCTTGTGGGTGGGTTACCCTCCTCATTGTAGAGAACAAGGGGGTAACAGATCCAGAAAATCCTTTATTTGTTTTTCTTAAGAAAGCAAACATCTTAGGGGAAGGATCAGCCCCCTTATAGATATCTAAAGGAATTGCCAACCCTGGTAATTCAGCATTAATGAAAACCTGAATGAACCTAGGGTACAAAAACAGTTTCTTTAAAGTTTTGGGAAGAGGAGCTTTGATATGTGCCACAATGTCATCAAAAATCATTTTGGAAAAGTTAAAGCGTTGGTTATTTGCTAGACAGATCAATGCATATGCAATGGTACTGCTAAACTCATTCCAACTTGTGGACTTCTTTGAAATAGAGTGAATGAGAGTATGAACCAAAAACTTCCATTGGGGTGAAAATTTTGACTTATCCAACTTTAAATTTCCAATGGTGCCTTCATACCCCATCCTCTGAAGGTTTTCAAAAAGATCAGATGTAGAAAAAGAAGTGATACCATTCAGATCATCCAAATGAAGATGAGCCCTAATCTTGGCTTCTGTGAGGAGTAATCGACGACCTCCAACTTTACTCAAAACGGTTGGAACTCCATTTAGCTCTTCAGAGGTGGCATTTGTCCAGAACTGTTGCATATGACCCTTATAGATCTTAGGGTTGATGGTAATAGCAGTAGCAATATGAGAAGAAGTCACAAAATCAATGATTTCATGGAAATCTTCATTGCCGTTGTCCTTTGTGAGATACGCCACGCGATTGTGCTCCTCTACAAAGTAATAATTTGCCATGAGTAAGCAGATTGATTGAATAAGGAGATAGCAGTTAGGGTTTGAAAGCACAGAGAAGAAGAAGAGGATTGAAAGGCCGTTGAATGAAATGGCGGTTCATCTGGTCCTTTTATACAACGGTTAGAAGCAGTAGGTTCAACGCGTGTCCAGCAGTAGAGACAAGCTCAGCAGTAGAGTTACTAAAAGCAGTAGTCTCGATGCTGTGAGCAGCAGAGTCACTGTTTCTCAAACAAAGCAGTAGGTTAATGAAATACAAGAATAAAAGATTACATATGAGATAGTCTGAAGTAACAAGAGATATTATTCAGGATTAATCATTCCCACATTGGTGATTAGAAAGATAAATCTTCCTATATCAAAGGATTTTGTGAACAAATCAGCAAGCTGATAATCAGTGTGAACCTTTAATACCTGAATTAATTTCTTCTCATTACAATCTCTAATGAAATGAAACCTAATCTCAATATGTTTTGTTTTTGAATGCTTAACAGGGTTATTCACAATACTTATTGCACTACTATTACCAATGTAAATAGGAGTGTTAAGAAAGGTCAAACCATAGTCCAGCATTTGATTCTGTATCCACAAAACCTGTGAGCAGCAGCTAGCAGCTGCAATATACTCTGCTTCAGCAGTAGAAGTAGAAACAGATGTTTGTTTCTTACACTGCCAAGATACCAATCTTGAGCCTAGGAATTGACATCCTCCAGTTGTGGATTTTCTGTCCATGTTGGCACCTCCATAGTCACTATCTGTATAAGCAATCAAATCAAATGGTGAGTCATGAGGATACCACAGTCCAAATTTAGAATGTCCCTTTAGGTATCTAAAGATCCTTTTTACTGCTTGTAAGTGAGAATCCTTAGGCTGCACTTGAAACCTTGCACATACACACACAGCAAACATTATATCAGGTCTAGAAGCAGTTAAATACATTAAAGAACCTATCATAGACCTATAATGATGCACATCAACTTCCTGTCCTTCTGGATCCACAGTAAGGTGTTTATGTGTCTCCATAGGTGTGCTTGCTGGTTTGACATCTGAAAATCCAAATTTGTGCAAAATGTCCTTCACATATTTGGATTGATGTATGAAGATGCCATCCTCCTTTTGTGCAACTTGTAGTCCAAGAAAGAAAGTTAATTCTCCCATGGCACTCATTTTGAACTTTTTATGCATAAGATCCTCAAATTCCTTGCACATGCTTGACTTAGTAGATCCAAAAATGATGTCATCTACATAAATCTGAACCAATAAAATCTCCTGCTTCTCTCTCTTGATGAACAGAGTTTTGTCAATGACTCCTCTGGTAAAATCATTTTCCAATAGGTATGTTGACAAGGTGTCATACCATGCCCTTGGAGCCTGATGTAAACCATAGAGTGCCTTGTTGAGTTTGTATACTCTGTCAGGATATCTTGGGTCTTCAAATCCTGGTGGTTGGCATACATAAACTTCCTCTTCTATCTTTCCATACAGAAAGGCACTTTTTACATCCATTTGATACACCTTGAAGTTTTTGAATGAAGCATATGCTAGAAATAGCCTTATTGCTTCAATTCTTGCAACTGGAGCAAAAACTTCATCATAATCAATGCCTTCTTCTTGTGTATAGCCTTGTGCCACCAATCTAGCTTTGTTTTTGATGACTATTCCTCTTTCATCTTTCTTATTTCTGAAGATCCATTTGGTTCCAATTGCCCTGTGACCACTGGGCAGATCCACCAAATCCCATACATGTTGAAGAACAAATTGCAACAATTCTTCCTGCATTGCCTCTATCCAGCTCGGATCTTTCATTGCATCATGAGCTTTCTTTGGTTCCTCCTGTGACAGAAAACAAGAAATTAGACTTAAGTGAGAACTTGAGGGTGCTGCTTGCTTACTCTTGTGTCTAGTAAGCATTGGAGACTCCACATCTCCAATCACCAGTGTAGTGGGATGGTTCTTTTGAGTTCTAGTCTGATAGGGTGCTTCTTCCTGTAATGAATCACTCAAGTTTGTGTCTGCTTGTTCAGGAGTAGATTCATCTTCTTGGGATGACTGAGGTTGAGACAAAGTCTCAACTGTCTGATCACCTGCCTGGGGTGTGATATCACCTTCTCCTTGATCAACATTTGTGCAAAACTCAGCAGGGTCAATGGTTGGAATGGGAAACATCACAAATTGAGGCTGTACCTCTGATACCTGTTGTGTACTAGGTCCTGTGTAGTCCTGCTCACTAGTTTTAAAAGAATTAGTGAAGGAATCAATATCAAACAACCAATTAGGACCAGTACCTTGAGCATTTGGAGTGTGTTCATTACACTTCACATTTTCACTCTCCTCAATGATTCTGGTAACAGAATTAAAAACTCTGTAACCTTTGCACTGAGTTGCATAACCAACTAGAAATCCTTCTTCTGATTTGCTGTCAAACTTACCTAATTGAGATTTGGTATTGAGAATAGTACAAGGGCATCCAAAAGGTTTGAAAAATCCAATAAATGGTTTCTTCTTTTTGAAAATCTCATAAGGTGTTTTCCCTTGTGACTTGACAACCAGAGTTCTATTTTGCACATAACAAGCAGTGTTCACAGCCTCTGCCCAAAAAGTGATTGGTAATTTTGAATCAGCCAATAGAGATCTGGCAGCCTCAATTAGAGTCCTGTTCCTCCTTTCAGCAACACCATTGTGTTGAGGAGTCCTAGGAGCACTATATTGCTTCTCAATACCTTTCTCATCACAAAAAGAGTTTATATCAGAATTCTTGAATTCTGTACCATTATCAGATCTGATGACTTTGACTTTCAGATTAGACTGGTTTTCTACTCTAGTGACAAAAGATTTGATCAGTCCACTTGTCTCATCTTTTGTTTTTAGAAAGTAAACCCAGGTAAATCTGGAGAAGTCATCAACAATAACAAGGCAATAGGATTTCTTTCCAATGCTCATCACATTGGTTGGTCCAAAAAGATCCATATGAATCAACTGAAGAGGTGAAGATATGCTGTTTACTTCCTTAGACTTATGAGAAGATTTGTGTTGTTTTCCCTTGAGACATGCAACACAATTGTCATTACAGAGAAATTCCTTTCTAGGTAAACCTCTAACAAGATTATTTTTGACTAGTTTGTTCATATTTTTAAAATTCATATGACACATCCTTCTGTGCCATAAGTTTGATTCATCATGAGAAGCTTTTGAGAACAAACAGTTCAGAGATTGATTAGAAGGAATTCTCTCCAAGTCTAAGCAGTATACATTGTCTTTTCTAGGAGATCTCAACAGAATAAGATTTTCATCAATTTTAAACCCTGGAGCTAGAATAAGACATTCTGAATCAGTAAAGAACACACCAAATTTCTTATCACATACCTGGGAGACACTTAACAGGTTGTATCTCAGTTGCTCAACATAAAACACATCTTCAAAGGACATTTTATCCTTTGAAATCTTACCTTTACCCTTGATTTTACCTCCTTTGGCATTATCTCCAAATGCAACATGTCCTCCTTCAAAGTGTTTAAAGTTCTGAAGAATGAACTTGTTGCCAGTCATGTGCCTAGAACAACCACTGTCAATATGCCAAATGCTTTTTCCAATCTGTTGGTTGTCCTGCACATGAGGTAAAAAGATTAGTTTATGGATGGAACCCAAGCCAAAATGGTCTTGGGTTCTCCCTTATCATTGATGTAATTGACTTCTGTAAGTCTGTTGAGTTTTAAGAGATAATCAGTGCTAGGAATTTCATGACTTGAGTACTTAGTTTTCAAGATAGGTGTGTGTGCATATCTTTTCAAAATAGTTTTCAAAGCGGCTGAATGTTTTGAGTTGGTACTGTCAGCAGTAGGAAAACTGCTATCAGTACCTTTCTTTGAGTCAGTACTGTCAGCAGTAGGAATACTACTAGCAGTACTTTTCTTTGATTCTGCTGCTTTTGGCATCCATACCTGTTTAACAGTAGGTTCAGACTTTGAAGTACTTTTAGCAGTAGAATTACCACTGGCAGTACTTTTCTGTGACTCTACTGCTTTTGGTACCCACACCTTTTTGACAGTAGACTTAGACTTTGGCATTTTTGAGAAAGATGGTTTAGTTTTTGCCAATCTACTTACTTTGGTGTTTTTCATGTTTAAGTACTTGTCATGACTAGCCTTATCAGAAGAGTTTTCTTTTGAAGAGTTTTGTCTATTGGTTCTGAAAGATCCAACAAACCTGTTTTTAGTAAAAGCTCTCTGATTTACTGGATTAAAGTAGCAATGTTTGGCCAAATGATTTGGATTACAGCATATAAAACAGGGTTTTGGTTTGTTGATTTTATTCAAATCAATCCCATGTTTTTGTGCCCATTGCTGATTCCAGTTTCTTTGATTACCTCTTTTAACTTCTTTTTCCTTCTTCTTTGAAGTACCCTCTTGAGATTTAACATCAGGTTTTGTGTTGCAGTCCTTTTGAAGCTTAGGATCAGGCTTGTGAGGGTCATCCTTTTTGAATTCAGAGTCATTCAATAAAGGATCTACTTCAAGAGCAGCTTTGGGAAGATCAGATTTATCTAACCTATCTAGAATATCAGTGGTTGGTGGAATGTAGTTGTTGTTATATGGAGGTGGTGTGTTATGATATCCTATTCCCTTTTTGAGATCATCATGAACCTGAGACTTTAAGAGTTCATCCAAGGCTTTTGAGGACTTAGAGTATTTTTCCAAATTTTCATTAGCCTTATTCAGATCCTCTCAGGTCTTTTCTAGTTCTGCTGAAATTCTAGAAATTTTCAGTTCAAACTCTTTCTTTTCCCAATTCCAGTAGTTTAAGTCATAACCATACTGGACCTCATTAGCCTGATAAGCTTTAATTTGATCTTCTAGATTAGCTATAACCAAAGAGGACTCTCTCCTACTTAGTTCTAGATTCTTGATGCTGTCACACATAACCTGGTTATGATCTCTATACTTCCTTACAGTTTCAAGACAAGATGAAGAACACAGTTTAGATTTTACCTCTTGAGGAATCTCAGAGATTGGTTCTTCTTTGATCTCAGCCATAAGAGCTTGATTCTGCACTTGATCTTCAGCCTGATCACTCCAGTCAAATCCAGCTCCTTCTTGGGATACCAGGGCTTGTGAGGATCCTGAGTTAGGATTTCTGTTGTTGTTATTTGCCCTGTTTGAGCTGAAGGGATGCTGATGTTGATTGTGCACATTCTGGTTCTGCTGCTGTTGAACAAACTGCTGCTGATTATGCTGCAGTGGATTCTGCTGCTGGTTCTGCTGGTTTTGCTGGTTCTGCTGCTGATTATTCTGTTGATTCTGCTGCTGGTTATTGTAGCTTCCTCTACATTCACGAGCAAAGTGTCCCAATCCATGACACTTATAACATTCCACTTTGGACTTATCAAATCCAAGCCTGTCATCCTTCCTCATACCAAAATTTCTCCTTCCAGTTCTTCTCATGAACCTATTTACCCTTACAGTTATCATGGCCATCTGCCATTTGAGATCCATCTCCTCCAAATCATCAGCATGAATCTGATCAAGGTCTTCATTCACCAATGGTACACCAGCATGACTGGAGAAAAGAGCTTCCATTACAGAATCTCCTTCTGTTTCTTGCTTTGAGATAGGTGTACTTGAATTGGGTTCTCCATTGGTGATAGATTCACCACCTGAGAAAAGTGCTGTGTTATGAGAATAGCCAACAGGTTTCTTCTTGGCTTCAACTTCTGCTTCAAAGACCCTTAGATCATTATACAGATCATCAAGTTCTTTGTCTTCCAGATTATCACTCTGTCTAAAAGGAACAGTGTAGATAACCCATTCTTCTCCAAGAGATCTCAGAAACTTTCTATTGAGATCATCATTATCCATCTTTACTCCAACAGTGGCTAGCTCTCCTATGAGTTTATTGAATCTATCAAAAGTTTGAGTCATGGACTCATTCTTTGAAGACATAAAGTTCTCATATTGTTGCTTAAGAACAGCCTTCTGATTTCTCTTAGAACTCTTTGATCCAGCAAATCTCTTTTCTAGTGCTTCCCACAGAACTTTGGCATTCTCACATGTGGCAAACTGATGTTGGTATTCATTGGGAATAGCCAATAAAAGAGTACTCAAGGCTTTCATCTCAGACTGCCTTGTCTTTCTCTCTGCATCAGTTCTTGGTGGAGGCACAACTCCTCCTTCTCCAGCTTCTCTTCTAATAGGACCATTCTCAATAATGTCCCACATAGAGTAATCAGTGAGCATCATATACTGCTTGATCCGTAGTTTCCACATGTCAAACTCAGTGGGTTTGAGCATGGGAACCTTTGAAACCATCATACTCTCCATTCCTTCCATAGTGTTCGTCAGATCTGAGTTTCTAGCTCTGATACCACTTGTCAGGATCTTAGATCTCACTTTCTCTCAAATAACACAACTCACATAGCTAACAATCACAACTTGTATAAAGTAAATCTCAATACAGAATGAAAGACAATGGAAAGAACAAAAACTTTTTGTGTATTGATTACAAACCAAAAGCCTCAATCTGATGATCACAGATCAATCACCAGACATGCACTACTTCTCTAATGCAGGGATTAAGAATCTTGAGGCTAAGAATTCTATGAATACTAATGATCAAAAAGTTATATCAACTATACGTATCTACTCAGGCTATATACTACTAAGAATTACAGATAAGTGTAAATCAAAACAGAATCAATTCAAACTCAATCATTATCTGCAATCTCAGCATTATCTTCAATCCTTAGCTTGAGCCTGAAGTAATCTTTTCAATCTCGATCATTATCCATTCCAAAAACAGCTTATCTTCTTCAGCAGTACTTTGAGTTATAAGCAGTAGAGTTAAAGACTTAGCAGTAGTTTCACCAACCTGCTGCTAGTTTAATTCAGCAGTAGTTTGACTCTGCTGCTTAAACCCAACAATCTCCCCCTAACTTAACTTCTTCTAAGGAGTTAAGTTTTGGATTTGATTGAGCACTTTTCTCACCAGATCAGCTCCCATCTCAGAACTTCTGCTGCAGCTCAATCCTTTCTCGATCATCTTTTGGAGCTTCACCAAACTGTGATTATAATCACCTTCCACCAAACAATACTCACAGTTTGATCCATCACAAACTACAGCATACACTCCACAGCTTTCATACAACACCCATTGGTTAACAGTTTCCACATCTTGAACAATTAAGCCTTGCACCCTGTTCACATCAAACAACATGCATAGCCACTCAAGGGCTTTCTTGATCTTGTCAACCATAGCATCCTCTACCTCCTCTTCATTCAACACTTCTCCATACACAGCCATTCCATGCTCAAATATTTCCTTCAAATTTTCTCTTGAGCAATGTTCCAACAAATCAGAGAAAGTTTTCCAGAAATCTTTATATCCTCCATGCCTGTTCAACTTGTAATACAGCCTATTACTTTGGCTTATTACCTCCCAGTTTTCTACCTTCCCAAAAGGATTGTATGCTTCCTCTTCTTGTACAGCTTCACCAGTAATCCTTCTCTTCATTTCTTTCACCCTGGCCACATATTGCTTTTCCAGCTCATTCAACTTCAAATGCTTGTTGCTTTTCTTCAAAATTCCTTCTATTCTCAAGAGATTCAAATTGTACTCTCTTTCAAATAAATGGAATTCATCACTTCCATCTGAAAGTCTGAGCATGACCACTTCAGACTTTGTATACACCTTCCACAGAATTATCCCCAGTGCCCTTTGATTCATGTAAGATGGAGAGTAAGTACGATCCAAGCTCTCCATTATCATCTTGATTGTGGTGTTCAGCTTTTGCATGCTCCTTCCAAAGAAATCTGCACCATATAACTCCAGTCCAACCTTGTTGAAATCATCTAAATCCTTTCTTGTACAACCAGAGATGAATTTGTCAAGATTAAAATACACATTTTCCTTGCCATTCCTCCTAATCACCTTCAGATCATCCTTCTGACCTGCTTTGACAGTCGTCCAATGAATGATTGTGTCATCATCCTCTTCAACTATCTTTCTCTTCTTTGCTACTGGAGTCTTCTTGGCAATAGACTTCTTCCTCTTAATAGAAGACAGTTTTTCGTTCATCTCTGCATCCTCCTTTTCATCCTGATCCAACATCTCTTGGATCTTAGCTGCAGACAATTGTGCATTGATCTCTTCAGGAATTCTTTGAGCTGCTTTCTTCTTTGGCTCTTCAATCAAGATTCCTTTTCCCTTTGAATCAGCTGAAGCTATATTCTGCTGCTGAGGTTGTGATGTTTGTACTGCTGATGAGCTCACAACCTTCCTTGCATCAGCCATGAATCCTCTGTTTGGTAAACCAACAAGCAGTACTTCCACAGCTTCTTTCTCCTTCTCAAGTCTCTTTTCAGACTCAGCATCTTCTTTATCACTCTGCTGCTCATTTACTTTCTCAATTTGCACTTCCTCCTGCTGTGCACACTGCTGTTGTGCATCCTGCTGCTGCTGATCCTGCTGCTGCTGATTAGGTTGAGAACTCTCCCCCTTAGCCTGTGAGCTCTCCCCCTTTGAGAAAGTAAAGTGAGTAGCTGGAAAGGGATTTCTTTTCTTCTGAGCAATAAAGGAATACAACATTCTTCTGAGGATGGAAAGTTGCATGTTTTGAGACATAATTCTGGAAGCTTGAATGGCCAATCTATTATCATGCTCCTGCAGCAGAGTATCACCAGCCTGCATCAGTCTCTGCTGCACTTTGACAACCTTTTGCAGCTCAGCAATCTTGGAAGCTTGAGATTTAGCCAAATTCAAGGCCTCAGTACAATCAGCCGCTATTTTGCCCATGGCTACCATCAATTCATCAGAAGTATATCTATCCTCACCATGTTCAGGGGTGTTACCCGCCCTAGATGGATCTTGGGAAAAGTTAGTAGAGGTCCTTTGCCTAGCAGAGGCACCAGCTACCCCCATGGTTTCTTGGCACCCGGGTCCTCTAGATGATTGCTCATCTTGAGTTGCCATGGAGAAGGTCTTATTGATATTCAACCTGTCCTGCTCAGCACCTTGTACATGAGCAGTAGGTTGAGCCTTGCAATCCACATGCCCTACCTCCTCCTTAGAGGGCACCTTCTGTGAGTTGGGAGAAACTCTGGGGGACTCCCTTTGAGGAATATCCATTGGAGAGTGCTCCAATGAAGGGCTTAAAGGCTCAGGGATAGAGGGCTTTGAGGAGGAAGGAACTCCTGAATGCCTAGTAACATCTTTTGTAAGTGAGGGGGTGGGGGTTGATGAAGAAGGAATCTGAGGGAATGTGAAGTGGAAGATGTGGGTAGAATCTCAGGGGTGTGCTTGATTGATTTGGCTGCAAGCCTGAGTTCTCATCTTGTGGGTGGGTTACCCTCCTCATTGTAGAGAACAAGGGGGTAACAGATCCAGAAAATCCTTTATTTGTTTTTCTTAAGAAAGCAAACATCTTAGGGGAAGGATCAGCCCCCTTATAGATATCTAAAGGAATTGCCAACCCTGGTAATTCAGCATTAATGAAAACCTGAATGAACCTAGGGTACAAAAACAGTTTCTTTAAAGTTTTGGGAAGAGGAGCTTTGATATGTGCCACAATGTCATCAAAAATCATTTTGGAAAAGTTAAAGCGTTGGTTATTTGCTAGACAGATCAATGCATATGCAATGGTACTGCTAAACTCATTCCAACTTGTGGACTTCTTTGAAATAGAGTGAATGAGAGTATGAACAAAAACTTCCATTGGGGTGAAAATTTTGACTTATCCAACTTTAAATTTCCAATGGTGCCTTCATACCCCATCCTCTGAAGGTTTTCAAAAAGATCAGATGTAGAAAAAGAAGTGATACCATTCAGATCATCCAAATGAAGATGAGCCCTAATCTTGGCTTCTGTGAGGAGTAATCGACGACCTCCAACTTTACTCAAAACGGTTGGAACTCCATTTAGCTCTTCAGAGGTGGCATTTGTCCAGAACTGTTGCATATGACCCTTATAGATCTTAGGGTTGATGGTAATAGCAGTAGCAATATGAGAAGAAGTCACAAAATCAATGATTTCATGGAAATCTTCATTGCCGTTGTCCTTTGTGAGATACGCCACGCGATTGTGCTCCTCTACAAAGTAATAATTTGCCATGAGTAAGCAGATTGATTGAATAAGGAGATAGCAGTTAGGGTTTGAAAGCACAGAGAAGAAGAAGAGGATTGAAAGGCCGTTGAATGAAATGGCGGTTCATCTGGTCCTTTTATACAACGGTTAGAAGCAGTAGGTTCAACGCGTGTCCAGCAGTAGAGACAAGCTCAGCAGTAGAGTTACTAAAAGCAGTAGTCTCGATGCTGTGAGCAGCAGAGTCACTGTTTCTCAAACAAAGCAGTAGGTTAATGAAATACAAGAATAAAAGATTACATATGAGATAGTCTGAAGTAACAAGAGATATTATTCAGGATTAATCATTCCCACATTGGTGATTAGAAAGATAAATCTTCCTATATCAAAGGATTTTGTGAACAAATCAGCAAGCTGATAATCAGTGTGAACCTTTAATACCTGAATTAATTTCTTCTCATTACAATCTCTAATGAAATGAAACCTAATCTCAATATGTTTTGTTTTTGAATGCTTAACAGGGTTATTCACAATACTTATTGCACTACTATTACCAATGTAAATAGGAGTGTTAAGAAAGGTCAAACCATAGTCCAGCATTTGATTCTGTATCCACAAAACCTGTGAGCAGCAGCTAGCAGCTGCAATATACTCTGCTTCAGCAGTAGAAGTAGAAACAGATGTTTGTTTCTTACACTGCCAAGATACCAATCTTGAGCCTAGGAATTGACATCCTCCAGTTGTGGATTTTCTGTCCATGTTGGCACCTCCATAGTCACTATCTGTATAAGCAATCAAATCAAATGGTGAGTCATGAGGATACCACAGTCCAAATTTAGAATGTCCCTTTAGGTATCTAAAGATCCTTTTTACTGCTTGTAAGTGAGAATCCTTAGGCTGCACTTGAAACCTTGCACATACACACACAGCAAACATTATATCAGGTCTAGAAGCAGTTAAATACATTAAAGAACCTATCATAGACCTATAATGATGCACATCAACTTCCTGTCCTTCTGGATCCACAGTAAGGTGTTTATGTGTCTCCATAGGTGTGCTTGCTGGTTTGACATCTGAAAATCCAAATTTGTGCAAAATGTCCTTCACATATTTGGATTGATGTATGAAGATGCCATCCTCCTTTTGTGCAACTTGTAGTCCAAGAAAGAAAGTTAATTCTCCCATGGCACTCATTTTGAACTTTTTATGCATAAGATCCTCAAATTCCTTGCACATGCTTGACTTAGTAGATCCAAAAATGATGTCATCTACATAAATCTGAACCAATAAAATCTCCTGCTTCTCTCTCTTGATGAACAGAGTTTTGTCAATGACTCCTCTGGTAAAATCATTTTCCAATAGGTATGTTGACAAGGTGTCATACCATGCCCTTGGAGCCTGATGTAAACCATAGAGTGCCTTGTTGAGTTTGTATACTCTGTCAGGATATCTTGGGTCTTCAAATCCTGGTGGTTGGCATACATAAACTTCCTCTTCTATCTTTCCATACAGAAAGGCACTTTTTACATCCATTTGATACACCTTGAAGTTTTTGAATGAAGCATATGCTAGAAATAGCCTTATTGCTTC